>APFE030077213.1:2032-26493 GCA_000404065.3 Pinus taeda
GTACGAGTAAAAGAAGATATTTTTCCTCTCAGATGACTCAATGCCTGAGATATTTTGTAATAGACTTCTATATATTTCCCCTCGCATTTGTTAGTAGGGGTTGGACTCCGGATGTAAGAAATCTCTTGATATCTATTCTGTTGTTTCTTCTATTGTAAATCTTCAGACAACTAATACAAAAGGATGATGGGATTTCCAAAAGCATTGTGTCTCTTGATGTCTTGCTGGTGTATGGCTGAAAGTTGCAGGATTCCTCTGTATTTCATGGCTCAATAAGTTTTCTCGTTACTATCTGTTATATGTTTGTTATATTCTCTTATATCATTCAAGTTTTCCATGTACTCAATATCTAAATAGCAAGGAAAAAGAATAGTCTTAGGATTTAATCACTGATTACCCTGAGCTCAATCTGAGCTATTTCAAATGTTTTCTTTAGTTATGGTAACGAAAGAGTAATTCTTAAATGCTACCTTTCACACCATATCATCACAGTAATCTATTGTTTCAGGAATTCAAGTAATGCTCCTAAGTAATAGATCTCTTTCCCACATTCCAGCCTAGTGAAGAAATTCTTAAATGCTCTTGCTAAGTTGTTCTCATTTCACCTCACAATTTACAGTGTTGTAATGAAAATCAACAGCCCTGTAATTCCAGCTGCACTTAGCCAGGATCTCAGGAAACAACAGCTATAGAACCCATTTCCCAATGGATAGTTCACCTGCAAGAACACTCTAAAAGATATCAGAATCATCCCTCCAACCAAAACATAAAACAATCAAACATTCACTTCATAACTAGCCAAAAACCACTAGAACAGTGAAAAATCATATAAAGAGAGAGCCCTCTCTGATTACAGCTTGGCTAGAAGCTGTAGTCCAAAGATTGGTTAGTAGTTACCCCGGCCGTATTCCCTTGGGAGTCATAGGGAACAACCTGGGTGTTAACATAACCCACAATAGAATGGGGTGGATGAAAGGAAGAAAAAAATTATTGTAGGAGCTGCGCAAGCAATGTTACATGATCATGGCCTACTGTTGCACTTGTGGGATGAAGCATGCAACACAACTATATATGTGTAGAACATGAGTCCTCATCGGATACTTGAGATGAGTACACTAAAAGAAACGTTTTCAGGTAAGAAACTAGATGTGGCACACTTTAGGATATTTGGTTAATCAATTTACTATCATGCTACCAAGGATGCAAGGAAAAATCTAGAACCAACAGTTGAGTTGGGAATATTTGTGGGGTAAACTAATACACCTCACAACTATCAGGTGTACCGTCCATCTCACAGGATGACATTAGTTCATAGAGATGTGAAGTTCGATGAAGAGAAGGCCGTGATATGTTCCCTTGAGAGGGAGCTTGAGTTTCATGGAGAAGAGGAGCTTTTAGCTCCAAAGGAAGAAGCTCAGGATGATGTGGAGCAACCACATGCAAAGGAGTAGAGAGTGGAAGCACCCACTCATGTAGAGAATTCTAGATATGGAAGAAAGCACACTAGACAGGATGAAAAATTGATGCATGATACTAGAGAGAATGTTGGAACAAGCACATCACAGTGCAAGCAAAGGAGGTCACTAGATCAATACACTGGTTACATGGCTTTGATTAGAGAGAGTGTAGAGATTGAGCCATCCTCATTCAATGAAGCAGTGCAGAAACCAATATGGGTTGATGCCAAGGTTGAGGAGTATGGTTCCATTATCATAAACAGTGTTTGGGAAGTGGTCCTGAGACTAGCAGACATGTTAGTAGTGAGTTCCATATGGATTTACAAGGTAAAGCAAGAAACAGATGGGAGTGTGGAGAAACACAAGGCCATATTGGTGTCCAAAGGGTTCGCTTAGGGGGATGGAATTGATTACAAGGATACCTTTGCTCCAGTAGCAAGGTAATCTTCAATCATATATTTTTATCACTTTTAGCGCAGATGGGATGGAAGATACATCAGATTGATGTGAAGACAACATTCCTCAACAGTGTGATTGAGGAAGCGTTGTACATTGAGCATCCGTAAGGATTTGATACCTTCAACAGAGAGTTGCATGTGTGCAGACTCAAGCGAGCATTGTATGGATTGAAACATGAACCTTGTGCTTGGTACACCAAGATTGAAAACTATTTCACCAGGTTAGGCTTCACCAAAAGTGAAGCAGATGCGAAACTTTACCATATTGTTGTTCAAGGTAAATTGTTGATTATAGTATTATATGTCAATGATTTAATTCTAATAGGTGATGAGAAGCTGGTAAACTTTCGAAAAGAGGATCTTGCAAGAGAATTCAAGATGAAGGACCTGGGGCTGATGCATTATTTCCTTGGTATGGAAGTATGGAAAGGAGATGAGGAAATGTTTGTCTCTCAGGGAAAGTATGCCAATGAGATACTGAAGAAGTTACACATGGAGAGAAGAAAACCCATGGAGACTCCTCTAGCAGAGAATTGGAGGAAGGAAGATGTTACTTTAAGTGAAGTAGTGGAGGCTACTATTTACAGGCAGCTTGTGGGTTCACTTATATATTTGGTGAACACACGACCGTACATATGTTTTGTAGTTAAACAACTTAGTCAAGAAATGGTTAAGCAAACCAAACTCTATGGGAAGGTAACTAAAGATGTGTTGAGATACCTCATAGGAACCACTCAGTTTGGTATTTGGTACAAACGAAAAGAGGGAGTGAAGCTGCAAGGATTCACAGATGCAGATTAGGCAGGGACCATCCAACGAGAAGAGAACATCAGGGGGAATCTTTAGTATTGGGTCAACAACAATTTCTTGGTACAACAAGCAGCAGAGATCAATTGCACTTAGCTCGGCAGAAGCAGAGTACATGGCTGCTAGTCAAGCAACTTGTGACACTATCTCGATGAGGAAGATCCTTGTTGGGTTATTTGGTAAAAAATTGGATCCTACAATGATTTACTGTGACAATCAAAGTTGTTCAAAATCTCTCAGTCCAGTTTTCATGATCGGTCCAAGCATATTGACATTTGGTATCACCATCTACAAGATTGTGTGCATAGTAAAATCATGTTGCTGGAGTACATTCCTACAAAGGAACAAGATGCATAAATTTTGACAAAGGCATTATCAAGATGAAAATTTGAGTTTCATAGAGGTAGGATTGGGGTAGAAAATAATCCCTTTCTTGTTGAGAGGGAGTGTTGAAAATGCAACAAGAAAATCTTAATTTAATTTTGTCCTTGAATTAAATTGGGAATACAATTGTAATTCCACATCTCATGACAACTAAATTGGCTCAATTAATTCGTGTTGAGGGTCTAATTTGACTCATGTAGAGTGTCTCCTACATTATAGGAGCCCTAGTTGAGCTATTTTGAGTTGTAATTAATTAATGAAGTTTAACTAAGTTAAAGTCAGCTAAACTAGTTACAACTGTTGGAGGAACTAGTGGGAGGTCTAGTGTGGTGCTACTATAGTGATCAACTAGTAAAATGATGATTCAGTCATAAATAACTCATTCATGTCAAATATAAGAGTTACCCAGTTGATATTGGAGTTTAGGGACAATGTGCTATCAATTGTATAATCATCCAAATTGTACAGGTGGCGCATGCAGTCAGAGGAAGGCATATGATGGATTGCACAATTCCTTTAAGAAATTTCCCTAATCAATAGGGGAATAATTACCAAGGAAATAACACAAGGAAATAGGGTCTTAGGCAAGCAGAAAATTGGTTAAGTATTTGCCTAGGCTTGTCTAGGAAGATGTGAGACAAATAGAGATAGTGCAGAGGTTGCGCGGCCTTAAGAAAAGCATTGTAATCTTCTCATATTTTCCAACTAATGCAATATACGGATATCTGGGGTTTTTAGCTATGACTTTCCCCAGGAAATCATTGTGTAATGTGTTGGTTGGATTGTTTCTCTTGTATGCTTCATGATTTAGTGATCATTTAATTGTTTTCGTTGATGATAAGAGTAGATTCAAGTCTATTGTTTTAGTAAATTACAATTAGCAGTTTGAATCTACAAGAAATTTCTACATGGTATCAAAGCAGAAATCACTATAGAAGAGGATAATACAAGTTTTCCTGTTGCAGGTGAAATTGAGTTTGTATTATCATACTTCAAAGTAGGATGTCATTCTATGGATTGATATTTGAATATGCCCTTGAAGGTAGTTCAAACTATATTTCTTGGAGGGACAGGATGGAGGCAGTTTTGGAAGACAACGAGCTTAAGCAATTCATAGATAAAGATATTCCTCAACCTCCAACAGCTAATGCTCAAGATCTAGCAGAGTGGAGAAAATTTGTTGCAAAGGTGGGAAGGATTATCCTAGAAGGAGTTCGAGATCATATTGTCTCGAACCTCCACAATAAGGAGACTTCATATGCAATGTGGAAGGCCTTGACAAACTTGTTTCAAAACAACAGTGACCACAGGAAGCTGCCACGGAAGGAAGGGCTTAATAAAATCAATATGGAGAAGGGCAACACAATACTAAAGTACTTGACCAAGTTCACCCAATGTCGGGATGAGATTGGAAGTATTGGTGTTACAGTTGTTGAATATGATCTAGTCATACTAGCACTTCTAGGCCTTCCCAAGATATGGCACAACTACTAGGACTCAGTAAATGGGGGGGAGAAGCTACTAGAGTGGAAGCGTTTGTGGTTTGACTTGGTGCAAGAAGAGATTCAATGGAACACCAGAGTTGGATCCTCATCCAAGCACGGTGATGAGGATAATTGTGCCTTAGATTAAAGGCGAAGAAAGGGAAAGGGAAGTCATCCCATTCCAAATCAGATTCTAATCAGGGCGGTAAGAAGAAGGACATGCCTGAGATCGAATATTTTCAATGTCACAAGTTGGGACACTATGCTTGGCAACTAGTGTGTGGTATATGGATAGTGGAACCTCATTACATATGATCGACAAAAAATAATTATTCAGTGACTTGGAGGAGAAGTACCTCCAGATGCACATTGAAATGGGAGATGATTGGAGGTATAGCGCGACCAACATCTTTATTGTTACCTTTCATAGGGAGTCTATTTATCCTCTCACATTAAAACATTTCATGTATGTTTTGGGTTTGAAGAATAATTTAGTTGCAGTTTCCATGTTGGAGGACTGTGGCTAAGATGTGATATTTAACAAAGGAAAGGCTTTCCTTCATCACATAGCCTCAGGACAAGTGAAGTAGATCAGGGTTCTGGTGAAGAACCTCTACAAATTGGATGTAGAAGACTGTGCTACTTTGAGCACAAAAGTAGAGAAGGTGCAGATTTGAGACTGTTGAAAAGTGTAACTAGGTTCGATCTTCATAATGACATGTAATTATGATTTTATGTAATGAGATGTAAAGAAGGAAATTAAAATTATTATATTGACTTGCTTCATGGGTTTCACGAGCAAGGGATTTTGCTTTTGATTCAAGACTCCCATTGAGAGTCTTTAGGATTTATTTATCATCTATTCATAAAATGTTAGAGTCATTTTCATGAAATGAAGTCACGTTACACTTTGTAAAAAGTTAAACTTGTCTATGTAAAGTATCCTCCAAGACCTTGTCACCTATCCTTTTCCAGTCAGCCTAATACGATGAAGGAACATGCTAGAAGAAGTCAGCCTAACCTCCGGCAATCATCTTGGCCTAAAGGACATGGAATGAGGTTTATATATAGGCACACTTGGTATCCATTTGAAGAAAGCAATTCGACTTGATTTTGACCAGCAGAAATGCGAAGTAGAGGGAAACCATAAGTGCGAAGAAATGATAAAGAGAAGTGAAAACAAGGGAGAAATAAGTTTCTTCTAGGTAGTGTGAAGATAGGTCTCTTCTGGGTAGATCGAACGAGGGTTTCTTCTGGGCAACAAAGAAGAGATTCTTCTGCGGCAGAGAAAACGAGATTCTTCTGGGGCAACGAAGAGAAGGTTTCTTCAGGGGCAATGAATGAAGGATTCTTCTGGGAATATTGAGATAGATATCTAGGGACCTAGATTATCTAGAGGAAGCCAATGATATCATAGATACCAATTTCTCTAGAGGAAGTCGAGAAGAAGCAGTGTGAAGGATAGAGATCGAGTTTCTCTAGAAAGAGCCGAGGAGAGAAGTTCAAGATCAAGAAAAAAGTCAAGGAAAAGGGAAGATGCAAAGCATCAAGGTTAGTGACAAGGTTCTTGGGAGGATACTAGAGTGAAGGGTCTATGTCATGGTCTTGGTACTTATCAATTGAAGATCTAGAAGAATAATTTTGATCGGGTTTTCCTCTCAAGTGGTGAGAGGTTTTGGCCCTAGATGAGAAGCCTACATACCGTGTCACTTGTCTTTTATTTTGCATATTGGTAATTGTCTTGATGATAAGAACACAATAATAACATAACGAAAAAAATATTATAAGCTAAGAAGTAAAAGAACATCACAAGCAATTATCAAGCAGAGAGATCTTGTAACTCTGAATGTCCTAGATTTCTCAACATCGTTTTGGAGCTAAGGTGTTGAAGTCAAAGGAAGGGCATCTAATCGAAGAGACACTCAAGGATCAAGTTTAAAGAAAGGAATAAAAGCAAATATAAGGTTATAAAAGAAAAATATCAAGATCTAAATCGAAGAAACCCTAGATCGAATAAATATACTATATCAAGAATCTTGAAGTTATCTTCACGAAGGAACCAGGAAGTAAGACCGAAACCCTAGAAGCACTTATGAGATCATCACTCATACATCATCAAAGGAGTGGAAACTATTTAGGAAAGAAGAAATACTAAGAAAATTCAAGAAGGATTGTGAATCAATCTCTCCCTCATAAATCAGTCTATCAACATCGAGATTAAGGAGGAAGCCAACAACAATCACTCAAGTAAGTCTATGACTATATATGATAATATCAAAATGTATTTTTTCAAGGAAAGAAATAAATTGGTTGGGGCTATAAATTTCCTTGCATGGAAGAAAATGACAAACCTAAATCTTATTGAGAATGAGGTCATAGATCACATCAAGGGATCAATAAACCAACCTCCAAAGGAGGATACTCAAGCACATGATAGAAACATGAAGGGAGAAGTGAGAGCCCAGAGGATTCTTAGAGAATCTATAAAAGAATCTCTAATACCATATGTATCAAATATGGTGACTGCAAAAGCTATATATAAAAAATTGGTAGAGTTGTTTCCCATAAGTACTACATGAGAAATAATCTCATTAAGGTAAGAACTCTAAAAACTGAAGATATTATAGGAATATGGAATAACCTCATCCTTTATGAGGATATCAGAAATTCGAGATCAACTTCAAGAACTAGGAGAAGTCGTCTATGATAGAGAGATGACCACAGTGGCACTGAATTCACTATCGAAAGAATGGGGTAACTTCCCTTCAAGTTTATATGGGAAGAAATAGACTACTCCATTTCAACATCTATGGTTAATCCATAAGATCGAAGAAACCAGACTAAAGGCAAAGGTTGATGTTGGACAAAATGAGCAGAATCAAGAGTATGTTGCTATGACAAGAAGAAAAGGGAAATTTGGAAAGTTCGGCCCTCAAAAGAAAGGAAGGAACATGGATAAAGTAAGATTCTATGGATGTTAAGAACTTGGGCACTATAGAAGAGATTTTCCTAAATGTAGAAAGGACAAGAGGAATAGGGAAGAAGCCCACATTAATAAAGAAGTGAAAGAGCCTAAGTCAAAGAAACTTAAGAATGAAGAAGTAAAATATCTCTACTATGACTAATCTTACCTTCTTCACTAAAAGGTACTTTTAACTTGTAAGTTATAGAGAGGATGTAGTGTAAATAAGATATAATGCATCAGATTAGAAAATAGAATCGTGATAGAAGCATTAGAAGTAAGAGCTCATGACACAGGAAGCATAAAATATGTATGGTACAAATTGTACTGATTACAAAGAATGGGAGCTCTTGAAAACCTCATTGATACTTATAGAAAGAATTAAAGGTCATCATCGACTGAGATCATGATACAATAATCAATAAAGGAAACATCTTTCGGATGAGGATATGAAACATCCTCAAGTTTCTCTAATGGAATCCTTATCAAAGGATTCATCAATCTAGAAAGAAAGCAAGAGTTTCATCAAGAATTCCAACTTATGGGATTTAAGGAATGATGGTATGATGGCATAACAGAGAAGCAGGTCTAAAGGATAAAGTTATTTCATTCAAATGAAGCTACTACAGGAAGTTTGGATGACCAAAAGGAAAGATGAGGTATGTATGCTGACATAGGATATTATGAAAGACATGTCATATGGTTGCAGATAATATGGATCACTATTTCCATCTTGGGAAATATGATCAAGAGAAGAAAATATCTCCCCCTCCAAAAGATTGCAACAAAGCATAAGTCAGACTAGATGAAATCAACATAATATGTTCTCATATGAAGCATTAAATAGCTTACTACAATTAAGGAAGCTCCTGGGAATAAAAGTGTGTGAAAAGAAAGGAAGAGACCGTGAACAATATGCAACAAATGTAGAAGGAATTCAACATCCAAGACCAAGAAGAGTGGACTATAATATCTCCTAATAAGATATGAAGGCTTTGATAGGAGTTAGAAAAATATGAAAACCCTTGACAATAAGGAGATGTGTCAATTTTCATGCAGGATGTTGATGCCTACAGGAAGATGGCATGATGAAAAACCATCACAAAGGTAATTTTGATTTAAGAGTTCATTGTTTATTTTTGAACTAACATATGGACGGGCTTAGCTAGGATTTTCAAAGGGAAGATTTTCAAATCGCTTCAAAAAGGACCATATTGAAGGATGCAAGATACTTCTGGAAAATATGGCATAAAAGTAGAATGACATAAATCAAAGATTAGATGGAAAAACTGGTGGATCACTTTATGATGATATGAGGACATGAATAACTCATGAATGAAAGTTATGGATGATCTATTCCCTAGGAAGAAGTTACCAAATGATGAAGACTCCATAACAAAAATAAACTTATCACATTGAAGAAAAGAAGAGTTCTTCAGGCAGTTGGTTGTTCCACATGAGGAGTTGTTGTAGTTCCCTAGTTAAGAGGGATCCTGAAAAGAAGTTTCTTACTTGGAAGAAACTTGGAAATTCCTAATTAGGGAGCTTAGGTACATTCCTTTGTGATAGGAATGAGTACATTAATTTATTGGAATATGTCTTCTCGATTTGAGAGGGAGATATAGACATGTCATTCTGGTCTTCACCTGGGAAGACACAATGGAGGATTGTGTAACCATTTGGCATTCGATGCTCTTTGAGGATGAGATAGGGCATCCAATAGTAAGAGTAGTCATGGAGGACTCATATTCTTTGTGGGACCGGGGAGTAAAGATAAGAATAGTCCTCATGGGACATATCCTGAGTACTTGGGCATGGTGTGTTCCAAGAGAGACAATGATGAGTGTGTCTATAAATCATTGGTCTCACCATCATTAAGCTCAAATCTTGTGGAGATAAGGAGTTTTTAGTCAAGGCCTTGCTATGTAACAATGCTGGTTGACATGATGATATACAAATGAGTTACACATATGAATTCTTCTTATGATAAATTCTTCATATTGAGAAAGTCCAAGTACCACTATGAATACCTCCCTAGTTAAGAGGGAGTGTTGAAAAGGGTAACTAGGTTCGGTCTTCATAATGACATGTAATTATGATTTTATGTAATGAGATGTAAAGAAGAAAAGTAAAATTATTATATTGACTTGCTTCATGGTTTTCATGAGCAAGGGATTTTATTTTTGAGTCAAGATTCCTATTGAGAGTCTTTAAGGTTTATTTATCATCTAGTCATAAAATGTTAGAGTCATTGTCATGAAATGAAGTCATGTTACACCATGTAAAAAGTCAAACTTGTCTATGTAAAGTATCCTCCAAGACCTTGTCACTTATCCTCTTCAAGTCAGCCTATAACGATGAAGGAACATGCTAGAAGAAGTCAAACTGACCTCTAGCAGTCATTTCAGCCTAAAGGACATGGAATGAGGTGTATATATAGGCACACTTGGCATCCATTTGAAGAAAGCAACTCAACTTGATTTTGACTAGCAGAAATGTGAAGTAGAGGGAAACCAAAAGTGAAAATAAAGGATAAAGAGAAGTGCGAAGAAGGGAGAAACAAGTTTCTTCTGGGCAGTGCAAAGATAGGTCTCTTTTGGGTAGAGCGAAGGAGGGTTTGTTTTGGGTAGTGAAGAAGATATTCTTCTGGGGCAGCGAAGAAGAGATTCTTTTGGGGCAGTAAAGAGGAGGTTTCTTCTGTGGCAGTAAAGAGGAGGATTCTTCTGGGTAGTGAAGGAAGGATTCTTTTGGGAAGACTAAGATTATTTATAGGAATCCAGTGATATCACAAAGACCGAGTTTCTCTAGAGGAAGTTGAGAAGAAGCAGTGTGAAGGATAGAGACTAAGTTTCTCTAGAAAAATAGCCGAGGAGAGAAGTACAGGATCAAGCATAAAGTCAAGGAAAAGGGAAGAGGCCGAGCATCAAGATTAGTGAAAAGGTTCTTGGGAGGATACTAGAGTCAAGGGTCTGTGTCTTGGTCTTGGTACTTATCAATTGAAGATCTAGAAGAAGAATTTTGATTGGGTTTTCCTCTCAAGATGTGAGAGGTTTTGGCCCTGGATGAGAAGCCTACATACAATTCCACTTTTATTTTATGGTGTATATTGGTAATTGTATTGATGAGAATAACACAATAATAACATAACGAAGAAAAGACTATAAGCTAAGAAGTAAAATAACATCACAAGCAATTATCAAGCAGAGAAATCTTGTAACTCTGAATGCCCTAGATTTCTCAACAGAGACATCAGTGAGTTGTGGCATCGAAGATTGTGTCACTTTCACCATAGAGATTTGAAGATCATGCAAAAAATTTCTACAAGACTTCCAAAGGGTACACTAGAGCAGAGAGACACATGAAAAGGGCATACATTGGGGAAGTACACCAAAGCTACCTTTTATGATAAGGATAGTCAAGCGCAAGAGATCCTTGAAAGGGTTCACTCAAATGTGCATGGACCGTTCTCGACAGCCTCGATGAACAATCATAGGTATTATGTAATAATTTTAGATTATTTTCTCTTAAGTGATGGATCTTATTCATGCAGAAGAAAGATCAGACGCTCGCTAAATTTTGTGAATTTAAAGCACTTATGGAGAAAGTCACTAGTAAGAAAGTTAAAGCTCTTAGGAGCAAGAATATGTGTTGATTGAATTCAAAAAATTTTATGCATTAGAAGGAATTTGATTAGAGTTAGTAGCACCCCATAACACATATTAGAATTGGGTGGATGACAAGAAGAACAAAAGTAGTGTGGGAGTCGCATGGACAATGTTACATGATCAGGGCCTACCATTGCACTCGTGGGTTGAAGAATGCAACACAACTATATATGTGGAGAACATGAGTCCTCTTCAGATTCTCAGGATGAGTACACCAGAATAAGTGGAGACTCCACATCGAAAACAATGTCTCCTTCCTATGGAGACTCGAGACTATGTGGTCTCAAACTCCCTCCAGAAGGATTCTCCTTGCTCTAGCCACACATTTCTTCCATTCTGCCAATTCTGTAGCATTAGCCACTACGGGCTTGGGGACTTCTTGATCAATGAAGTCATTTAGACTGTTATCCTCTAATATTGCTTCCATGTGATCCTTCCAGGCTATATAACTTGAGCTGTCATCAAGGGCATACTCGAGTCTTAAACTGTTGAATGCCATTGTAAAATTGAGATGTGATAAGAACTTGATTTCTATATTCAGGAACCTCAAACTTCAAACTTCTCCCTTCTTGTATACAGTTCTCTCCTTTGATCACCTTTTCTCTGATACCATGTAGAATTTCCCACTGTAGATCAACAGATGATGCAATATACTAAAGCAAAAATACAAGATCTGCTTCTACAACAAACTTTGTGGAAGCTTAATCGAATATGAGCAAAATCAATAAGAACACATATAAATGAGAATGAGAAAGAAATCACACATGAACACAGAAGAATACTCTGGGGAAAGCCTCAGCCTAAAACCATGATCTCTGTATTATCATACAAGTGGAAATATGTCCGGATTACACAAAGCCTTATCTCAGAAGCTATCCAGCTCTCAGTACAATCCCTCTACTGCTCATAGACAGTCCAAGGCTTCTCACAAACCTTCTCCTCTGCCCTATAAGCCTCCTATTTCCTTGTGCAGTTTTCCTTGGGGTCCAATGCTGCCACCTGTGTGAATTGGTCTCTTCACACACTCACTAACCTCTGATCTAACTACGCAATCCTATAGGAGCTAAGATCCTTCTGCATGGATGAGTTTCCTATATAGGAAAATCCCTCCAACTGATAGTACATTGTCCGTTCCTCTGATCTCAACTGGGTCTCTAACTGGACTGACATGCATGAGTTATTTATGAGAGAATATTTAGTTATCTGGAGAGTAGCAGTTACATGCATGCAAGCATTAACTAACTGAAGTCACAATTAATTCCACAAACTATTGGAACTAATCTACCTGGACTTAACTCAGTTAACTGAGCTAACTAATTACAACTCAAAGTACAACTTATCATGATCTCCTTTAATCAAGGGATAACTTCCTCAATCAATGGAGAAACTGTTGCATGTCTTCACATAGACTTCATGTTCGATTTCCTACAACTAATTAACTCAAGATGAATTAATTAATTATCTTACAAACAACTACTAAGATCAAATTCGAATTTTACTTCTCAATTTTAGTTTAGGGACTAACTAAAATTGGAATCCATCCCGAAATGCTATTTACAACAATTCTATTTTTAGCACTTCCATTTTTCATTCCTTGTTGCTATGCCCAACATTGGTACCCGAACTGCTATTTATAGCAATGCTATTTTTAGCAGTTCTATTTTTAGCATTTCTTGTTGCCATTTTCAACAGCTGACAAATTGAAGCATGATGCTAGAGAGAGTGTTTTAGCACCCACATCACAACACAGGTAGAGGAGGTCACCAGATTGGTGCATTGGCTACATGGCTATGATGAGCGAGAGTGTAGAGATTGAGCTATCCTCATTCGAGGAAGCAATGCAAAAACCATTATGGGTTGATGCCATGGTAGAGGAGTATGACTCCATTATCAGAAATGATGTTTGGGAAGTGGTCCCAAGACCAACAAACATGTCAGTGGTGAGTTCTAGATGGATTTACAAGGTAAAGAAAGTAGCATATGGGAGTGTGGAGAAACACAAGGCCAGATTTGTGGCCAAAGGGTTCTCTGAGGTGTAGGGAATTTATTACGAGGCTTAAGAAATCATTGTATTTCTTATCTATTTTCTGACTAATGCAATACATATAGGAAGAGGTTTTGAGCAGTTTCTTTCCCCTAGATAAATCCTTGTGTATGTATGTTAAATTATGATGCATGCTTTTGATATATGATCTTGATTTTGAATTTCTTTCTGTAGATGAGTAGAGTATATTTGAGGCTTATGTTTTAGAACACTACATGAGGAGTATTGAATCTACAATTATTTTATTCATAACTTTGTTGACTCTTCTTTATCAGTTTTGTTCACTATATCAATGATGTATAGCTACGTTGGTTCCTTTTAGCGAGTTTGCATCGCTACCATATTCTAATTTATATTATTTCTTTGAATCTCGTTTAGCTTTCTATGAATGACTCAACCCTGTTTTGATAAATGAAGATCTATGAATTTTATGTCCTTTTAAATTGTTATTTAATGCATCATCATAACTGATGGGTTTCCTACATCCTTTTTTTTATCATTGTCGAACTTGACTCCCCCTTGGTATACTTTGGGTTCTCTTGAAAACCAAGAATTATCTTTATTAATAGAGATCTATGACAATTGAGGATGTGATATAATGACTCAGAACCTTATTAGCCTCAAATTTTGTTTGAGCTAATATGAGACCTTTTCTAATTCTTTTCTTAGAAGGACAATTTATTCTTTCAATTTCTCACAATGTCCTTCCTTTTAACTCCTTTGGTAGATTCTAATTTATCCTTTTGGTTTCTTCTAGTTCAATTCTCAGAAGAATCACTGAATCTACATCACATTTTTTTGTTAGAAACTAGGATAATACTGAGAGGGGGGGTGAATCAGTATTGTAGGAATTTAAAATTTTAATTTTAGCTGTAACAATTTTAGGACACCATAAAGAGCTTCAACAATTCATTCTTATGAGCATGACATGAAATAATATCAATGACACAAGGAACACAAAAGTTCTTCAAACTATTCTTCAATTCCTTCACAAGGCAAGCTACAACTTCTTGTTACAAATTTCTTTGGTTATAACCAGCAAGAAGCTACAACTCCCCAATTTATCAACTACAACTGAATTGAGCTACAACCCAAAAAATTTACCAACTCCTACTAGAAAGCTACAACCCTCAATCTACACACTACAACTTTCTTGACATCAATGATTCATGTTTCATCCATTTTCTGTTGAAGGAAATGTAAGTAGGTTTGGTCTTCATGAATGTACTTTTGATATTTGTATTTATTCAAGAAAAGGAATATTATTTTTATAATATATGTCAATGATTTTCTTTCTCATTTAAGTAGGTATAACACATGTTAAAGTGCTATAGGTGATTCAAAGAGTCAAAATAATTATGTTGAAGACCTTAAGGGTATGTTACTTATGTATAAATCCAAAGAAGACACCTCCAAGTAAAGTCAAGTCTCCTCCTAGCAAAGGCACCATCAAAAGAAGCAATGGTACCATTGAAAGCACCTATTGCAGCAAAGAAAGTCAAGTCAGCCTCAAAGCAGAAAGTCGGCCTACAAGTCAGCCTAAAAGAGGGAAAATCCTCTGTATATAGAGGTTTTCCCCTCTAAATATAGTGGAGATCATCTCTAAAATCAGCGAGAAAGTGCAATCAAATAAAAGGTGGAAAAGTTGTGTTTAAGGAGGAAATGTATCCAAAATATAAAGGACTTTTTTAGGGTGAATTGGAGCCACACGTGCGAGGGGTAGAAGGGATGACTACAGTCACTACAACAACAAGATTAAAGTTTCTCATCTATCATCATTTAGGATTCAAACTAGGCCTACTAGGCCTCCTATACAAGCGAAGAAGGAAGGACCTCAAGCAAATGAAATAGGAACCATAGAACATCAACAAGAACTCTCCCACGTGCGAGTATTAGGGCTGCAGTGCTATCACACTAAGCCTACCATTATACATCAAGAAGGGATTTGGTTGATCAAGAGAAAGAAGGAATATTCTTAGTTAAAGGAGATCACTAGAGATAAGTATCTCTTCTAGAAATACTACTAATAGTGGAAGGAAGAACAAAGTGCTGGAAGGAGGATGAAGTGTCGAGGAACAAAGTGTCGAAAGAAGGTGGACAAAGTTCTAGGAAGACATAATGCAAAGAAAAGGAAGGAATTTACTTGTGCTTGGAGGATCTTCTAGTCAAGGGTCTAGGGTTAGACATTGATCAAGAAAGAAGCTTCAATAAGACAAAACTCATCAAAGGGTTTTCCTCTCAAGAGAAGAGAGGTTTTTCCCTGACATAGAGCCAACATTTGTGTTATTGTCTTTATGTTTTTGGTAGTAGTTTGATGAAACACACACACTAATCATAAGAATAATATCAATTTAAGATAATTGTAGAAGTGCCTCACAAATTTTTATCAAGTCAATAAGAATCACACTACACCTAATTGCCCTATATTCTTCAAAATTTTCACACTAGAACCATGAATGCCATGTCAAAAACAAATTAATTTTTCCCTTCAATCAATCACCAAAAACAACTTCAACAATACCTGATTACTGATAAATCCACCATTACACCAACACCTTGCTTCACCAAAAAGTCTTGCACCAAGTCTTGTAGAATTCCTCAATCGATTCTACTTATAAATATTTCTAACTAATTATTTTTGGCACAAGATTTAGTTAACTTCACTTTTAATATTCGCATGAGTCTTCTAATTTTTTCCTTTATCTTGTTCATTTTAGTCTTCCAAATTTGCACTTCATGTCATCAAGATTTGATCTGTTGTTTAAAATTCAAATTGTGAGTTAAATTGCCAATTTTTATATTCCGGTACTTTATAGGTTTTAGTTGGGATTTTCTATTTCTAGCGAATCTCCAAATTTGGTGTTTTTTCTAAAACTACCTTTTTAATTGTCCATGTTTCCAAATACATTGTCACTAATATATTCATTTCAATTTTATAGATTTTAGTTATTTTTTGTTATGTTTGGCCCAACGGCCAAAGTTCAAGCTGTCGATTCATTCATTCATGCAAAAAACACTGCCGTACCGCTTATTCCAAAGCATTGCCATATATAGTGGCCAACTCGTTCATGCCAAAGCCCAAAGGATTTCATAAAAGTGCTTCCATATAACAATATCATGTTATTCCTTATTTTACAAGATTCTATAAAAGCCCAAAATCACTTTATTTTATGGCCCAAATGACTCTGTTTTTAGCGCTTTGCTAAACGAAAAACTCCACTTATCGACAAATCAAGACTATAGATTTGGTCATGCGGTTAACACTTTTTCTTGGGATCCTCTTGCTTTGTTCTAATCCCAAAGGGATTTACTACTCTTGCATTATATATATTAGCTTGGCTCTAGATGCTGACTCGCTCATGAATAATGTCTTAATCCCTTTTTAAACCATGCATGCAGTGATTTTATATTCCAATTAGTTCGAAGACCAATGGTTTATTAACACACAAAAACGCCACAAAACCATGACCTGAGCGTTATCTTCGTTACTTTGTGGAACATTAAACATCGAAAATTAGTTCTGTTTCCCAGATCTGTCACTTGCCATAAATACTGGACATCAACCCTTCTACACATTTGTATTAGCTCTACTGTCTAGCTTGCGGGTTGAGTTGTCCTAGTGGGTCTGCCTCTCCACTTCTCCCATTGGTCACTGCTCTACCAACCGTACTGCTTCCATGTCCCAACGCCTATATCCCAATGTTTCTTCTTCTTTTCACCCATATTTTACCTATGGGGTCAGGCCTATGAGATGATTTGTCCTGTGGTGTCCACCAAATGCAACCATCGGCCAATCACAATGCTGTCGAGGTGTGTTGGCTCTTACAACTTCCACATGTGCTTGACACACAGTCAGCTCGACACTTCCATTTTTCACTGTTAAAATACCTTCTGGGGTCTTGCCAGCGGGATGAGTTGTCATGGGCTCAACCATCCAGCTAATAATTTTCCACCATGTGTCCTCCTATTATAGGATAGAGAAAAAGGTATCGAGGCCTTATTTTGCGACTGATTTCTTTTATAAAAATTTATGGATCTCGACCATTTCTCTAACATTGTGTTTGCATTCCACATTTTCTAGGTTGTAATTCCATTGGCTCCCACTTTTTCTACGATTTCCAGACTTCGACTCATCCTTAACAATCACTTTGTGCTTAACTTTGAACCTTCAGAGCTTAACTGTAAGTGGGGTGTTACACAATATTTTGTCACACCTCCTGCACTTCCTGTGTCATACCCCAAAGTGCCCGAAAATTTCCAATCGTGCAATATAACCATCCTAATATGCAACTTAGATCCTCCTTAAAACACTAATGGAAAAATTCCTTGAGCCTTCCCTGAAGAATAGATCTCTAAAACCCTAATTTCAAGATCAACGCAATCCTGACATTGGAAACTCATGCTGATCGCTAGCTGCACTATACTAGCCTCGCAATGGAAATATTATTTTTTCTTGGATACCTACGATGATCCCTAAAAGGAAATTTTTCCCAAAGAGGACAAGAAGCTTCGTGATCTAGAGGCTTCCAGAACGATGAGATGGAATTTGTTCGGTGTGGATGTGGTCGAATTCTCCCAATATTGGCCTTTGATATTATCCCTATGAGCTACTTCCTTGATATGAGGGCCTTCCCATATGCTTGGATAGATCCTAACTCTCTCTCCCTGCCTATATATTCATCCTCTCCCATTCCCAAATGGTTGGTCTTTGATTATTTGCACCCTTATGCTGAGATAGGGCCTACATACTACTCATTTGGCTTGGAGAAGGAGTGCTTGGAGAGCTTGAGCTTGGACTTGGAATTTCACTCAAGGAGAGCTTATTGACATCAAGGCTTGGTCATATGCTTCCTCCTTTATTTGATTAATATATGCAACTGCTGGTTCACTTTCCATAAATTTTTGTGTTAATGCATCATTTATCTTAATGCTTCTTGATTTGTTAAGTGAATTAATTTCGATTATGTTATTTGTATTTGAATGATTCATTGTGTCTTTGATCTCTTGTGTAGGTATTCAAATGATGTGAGTAGTAGAGCTAAGCTGAGGCACAAGAAATTTGAGTTTTTCAACAAAGGAGTATGTTATAGCATCAGAACGAGGTATACCATCTTCCTCTTCTTTCATTTCGATTGTAATTTAGGAAAGTTCCCTTGTAGATTATCACATAGGTTGCTAGTCCCACTCATTGGGCTAGAGCGATCGTCTCTGTCCATAGAGAGGATTTTCCTAGACAATGAAATGGCAACTTTGATGGGGAAGCTATAACCTTTTCCATCCATTCCTTCAATCAGATTCTTGATGAGTTTGAACGATCGGTAGTTTCCTAGCTATGTGCATCACTGTAGCTATTTGCAGTCACTAGTTATTGCTTGAGAATGCTTAGCTTGCTTTGATCTTGAATAATTTTTATTTTTCCTTAGTTTTCTTGCCCAACGTGTCTTTTGCTCCAACAGAAGCACTGTCAATGCTGACTTTTTAATTACAGTCGAGTTGATCTGCCTTGCATCGCTCTTTTTCCTTTAACATGCACACTGATCCCAGAGGATAGAAGAAAATTAGGTTTCTTCTTGTTTTCAGTGTTTTTGCCCTCTATCAATGATTTTCCAGTGTATCTATAGTGTATTTGTCTTGATTGTTGTGCTTGTATGATTGCAATTGTCTCCTAACTGTGATAATGTGTGTTTGGAGCTTGAATGTTTTCTAGGGTTTTTAGGGTCTCTAGGTCACCCTCTACCCATTTCTCGGTTTTCTTCTTTGAGATTGATTGCTTTCATTCAGGAGTCTTCTTGCAGTCAAGACATCTTTTTCAAGTTGCTTTCGGTTCATTGATGTGAAGTTATTTTCATTAGTATTGAGTCATATTGATGCTTTGAAGATTGCTTTTACTCCATTGTCAAGCATAGATTACAGTTGTTTGCTTTGGTAGGACTGAAAGTGAATACTTGATTTAATTCCTTTGTTTCGAAAAAAAAGTGAACGATTTCTTAATTTAAGTATTTGTGGAACATTTTTCATTCGAAACCATAAGTGAAAGGAATTTTCATTTTCATTGTGTTAGATTGCATTTTCCTTTGCTCATTGCATTAGTTTGCATTGTTGAATCAAAGTGAAAATAAATGATTGGTGCATCTTAATGAAAGGAAAGTGATTTTAGTTTCTCATAGGATTTCATTTTGGCATTGATTTTGTTAGTGAAATGAAAGATTAGATTTCGTTTTTACATTTTCCATTGGAATATAAAGTGTGGTGTTTTTATGTATTTTTTGATTGTTTGATGCATTATTTGGTTGTCTCTCTTCCTTCAGTAGTTTATCCTTCATCGAATGAAAAGATTTAATTTTTATCATTTAGTTGCATTATAGGAATTCAGGTGACATCTTTGAGACACCAAATCGAAACTTAATTCAAGATAAACTTAAAATTTACCTCAATTAACCTAAGGAGCATTTGTCACCTAACACAAATATCTAGAGGTCTAGTCTAGAGATGTTTTCCGACGTCTTTAAACATAGAAGTTGTCGTTAACTGGCTGCAGTGTATCCCATGGGTGAAATCTTGTCCCAGTATGGAAGTATATAGAAGGTTCTCCAGTATTTTTGGGTATATAGGAGGCAATTCACTATGATAAGTATATAGGGACGCTCTCATCGAATGGTTCTGCATTAGACATCGGTAACACAGACTTGTGATCCTGATGAGACTTATCATTGGGTAATTATAACGGCCTTAATTCGTCTCCTAGCTTAGTCAAATAAGCTATTCTCACAACTTATTGCATACTTTTGATTATATTTTGTTTATGAGATGAATTAGAGTTGGATATTTTGCTTTGTGGTCTAATGTGCATTTAATGCAAGATTAAAGGAGAAAATCAAGGAATTTTGGCAAAGACCTTGGTCAAAACTCGAATGAGACAAGGGAGAGGAATTATAGGAGGTAAATCCTCCTCATTTGCTACCCCTCCATTCAAATATTCCTCCATCAGCTCGGAGTGAAAACAACCAAATCACGAGGACTAGAAGGCATCCGAGCAAGTGAAAGTCAAAGCTCCAGTTTACCTCGAGTTTGGGAGCTGAGCCTCCCTAATTTTAAGGAAGTCGTTGGAGACTTTAGATGTATAAGTAAAGAGGCCTAGAACCTTAGTAGGATTCACATTTTTGATTGTAAAACTCTACTCTATTTTCGAGTTGCAGGACTTGTGACAATTTTTGATGTAATCCATGGTTTTGATAATAAGAATGAGTTTTGTTTTGAGCCAGCACTGAGTTAACTTAGAGGGATGAAGCTCTTGGGTTAGGGCCCAACCCTAGCAGCGAAGGCTTCTCTTTCTTGTACATGTATGCTAGCATAGATTCATGGTTTAATTATTCATTTGCTTAAGTAGCTGCATTTCCATTACACCAATGAGAGTAGATTGGTTGTGTTTTAGTTTGCTTCCATTTGTACCTTCTTTCAATTAGTAGGTTAGAAAGGAGAAAAAGATCACCATAAGGTTTTCAATAGGTGTCTCGGCCTCACCTCCTTCCTCTGGGACCTTGAATTGTGGAAGAGACCCTTCAGCAACCCCAAAAACACATATTTCTAGTTCTTGCATGAGCTTTGGAGTTTGTTGTCTTGATTCCGTACTTGGTTCATTTCATTGTCATCTTTTTCCACCACTCTATTTCTGTAATAAGATCTCACTCATATTCTAATTTCCTTCAGCACTTTCTTCATGCATAATATGGGCAACTGATTCATGCTTTTCTAGTTTATGAGAATGTATCTTGTTGCGTAGTTCTTGGAAGAAACACACGTTTTAAGCATTGCAGGTACTCCAGGAGGAGGTCTAGACTTCATCACCAACATCCATTTTTCACCTCATCCACCTCAACCATCTTTTGGTCGACCCTCACCCTCACTAGTTTTTTTATCCTTTTTCATTTAAATTCCCCTAGACACATTGAAATGCTTAAGCAGAAGTTAATAAATCACATCTTAATAAACTTATACCGGTGGATTTCCTTACCATCTGATCCACAACAAACCTGACCAATTGCCATCAACTGCGTGTCTCATAGCCGATGCATTCATTTCAACGTTTGACTTTAGGTACTCCAAATATCCACCATCGATCTTTCTCACTTGATCCAACAGCTATCACGTCACCCGTTCACCAACTAGCTTGGCCAATTTCCATCGTTGATCTGTCTCGCTTGATATAACGACTATCATGTCACCCCCTTGCCAACTAGCTTGGACGATCTCGACCATTGATCAATCCCGCATGATCCAATGGCTATTGTGCAATATCGCGTGAATTCTTGCACGATTGATATCTGATTGAGAGCGCACGAGAAAAGTGGTTTTCCCATGTTACGTGTCACCTTAGGTTAATCGCGTGAAATTTAGGAATACTGCTTACAACTCTTAGGGCTTGCATGATACTGCTTACCACCTACGAAGACTGCTCCATCATTCTACACATTTTCCACCCTTCTGTCGACACGTGACTTGATGTGATCCATCCATATATTAACTTAATGTCCTGTGATAAGATCTCTGCCGCTCATCTTCTGTTAATCTTGTTCGTTGATCTGACTGATCCAACGGTTCCTGTGCACTGCTGCTTCATTACTTCCTCCTTTCACCGATTTCTATCTTTGATTTCTCTTCTGCTTGACTCCTTCCCAAACTTTGTTATGCGTATTATTTAAACGTTGCCACTCCTGAGCTTTGATTTGGTTATTCAATCAGACTCAACACTGTCTAATCATCGGAATACTCCTCTGAGCATTTTCCTCTCTCTCGGATTCTTTTTGAATTCCCTGCACACTTATGCTATGCATAATAATCTAATCTACACACAATTCATAATTCAATTACTCAATACACACCACTCAAATTCAAAAATTTCACTTTTGTATTAATAAATAAATATTTACACAACGAGTTCGTTCTTGGCCTGATCCTCTATATCAGTGGCCTTTCCTTTCACAAAAGGCCTCCTAGGACCCTTCCACACCATCCAAACACTCCATAGACCTTCTATCCATCCTCCACCACCTCTCATCCACCTGTCACATCCACAAGAAAAATTAAATTGCATGCTTGATGTTACAAAAAAAAAACCAAAAAAGTGAAAACAGATTTAGTTTAGTTTCCTTGCTTAGACATTAGTATGGTTTGATGCTCTTTACTTATATAACTTAGATAGTATCATTAGGTTAGTTTTGATTTAGCAATTCTGTTTAGTATAGTTGTTTAAATGGTTAATTAGGATATGGTGTGTTTTAGCATTACATGTTGTTTTTTTCATTACTATAGTAGAGTAGCTCTCTTAGAATAGATTTTCTCTTCTTCCATCAAAGAATCAAGCTTCTTCTGACTCTATAGAAGTATGGCTTGGAACCCTTGGGGTTTCTTGCCAGATGAACAGTGACAACAGGCAGGACCTTCACTTTTACTTGTGCATATAGCACTGTCACCTCCAAGTTTGTACAAACCCTGGGTTGATAAGTAAAGCTGGTAGCCCAGGAGTTGTAGCATCCTTGCTCCAATATTGGTGCCCATCACTTTTTTGCGCCATTGCCGGGGAGGTGTTTGAGTAGAATGTGATTACTCCTTTCTTTTCTTCTATTTCTAGTCTTCAATTTTTTGCCATTAGTTTATTTATGCAAAATTAATCTGGTAGCTTCCTTTCTTTCAGTTGTCATTATCTTCTTTCCTTTCCATTTTGCAAGTAGAATTTCAATTTAACAAGTAACTTTTGTTTCTGTCAGTAGTTTTCATTCAATCAACAATTTCATTTCTGCAAAGTACTTTCCAGCTAAAAAAATCTTACAAAAACGAACCCAAAAACATTTCCTTTCATGTCTCGTAGGAATATGGACAATTTAGGGAAATTCTTGCCAAATACCCTCACTGCATCCAACAACCAACCTTCTCTCTACTTCGGTGGTTGTGAACTGGAGGAACCTTTAGGTGAGCAACCTAACATATTTGAAGAACCTATAGGGGAAGAAGAAGAAGAAGAATCCATTCCTACTGAACCAATGGATGAAAATCGAAATGACAGAGGGAATAAAGAGAGAATTGAGGGTGCCTTCCCCATTAGGAAAACCAACGGGGACACTAAGATGAAGAATATAAGCCCCTCTACTCTACCTCATTTCCATGGCCTGACCACAGACGACCCCAACACTTTCCTATTTGAGTTTGTCGTTATATGCCAAACCTATGACTATACAGATGATGAGAAAAAGTTAAAACTATTTCCATCTACCCTCAAGGATGCAACATTCCGTTGGTTCATGGGTTTACCTAGAGATAGCATCACAACTTGGGCTCAGATGCAATAGGATTTTAACAAAAAATATTGGGACTACTGTAGGTCAAGGGATACTAAATAATAGTTTTTCAGGATGACCATGGGCCAGGATGAATCCTTAGAAGACTACAAAGAAATATTCCAGCCCAGTTACAAAAGGGCTAGGTGCACACTTGACCCCGAGTCACTAAAGCTGGTCTTGCTCAGAGGAGTGAGGGAAGATCTTTTGGATACCTTACATTTTTTAGTAGGAGGAGATGTCTACCAATTACCCTATGAAGATATCAACACTTTCTTTAGAAACCATTCTAGGGAAGCCAAGAAAAAGGGTAGGAGTAGTCAACCTATGGCCAATACATCATCTTCCAGCTCATCCATCAAGGGTGAAATTGGAAATATGTTGGAAGATTTCAAAAGTGAGATGCTGCAAACCCTTGCCTTGAAATTGGACACCATGAACATCAAAAGAAAGCAAGAGGAAGCAGAGAGAGCATTGGCCATCTTTTTCCCTAGATGCACCAGGAGGCATCCTAGGAACGAATTTCCATTGAACTAAATTGAGATTTTCTCGGTCTATGAAGAAAACCACTCCACAGACAAGTGGCCTTATTCACCTAGACTCAATGTTGTATATAAAGGAGCTAAAGGGATCACTGAGAAACTTTGCTACATCAACCAAAGGAGACCTCCGAGGCCTAGACCACACCAGCAAGGTATGCAAGGGTTATCCCATGCATATTACAACCCCAACCAAACCATAGCTATACCTTCTTGGGGACCCCCTGTTAGGGTATTTCGACACATAGGAAATAGTTAAGTATAACTTGGTCTAGTGTAGAGTTAGGTAAAGTGTGTTTCTTTACTATGTACTTTTGTAACTTACAATTC
>APFE030077213.1:39749-50897 GCA_000404065.3 Pinus taeda
CATCCGTAGCTCGAATTGAAGTGCTCCAAGAGAATAAGATAATGTTTATAGTCCAAATATTATTAAGAGCTAATAATATTCGATTGTTCTATTTTTAGCTTGGTAGTCTAAAAATAGACTCCGCCCATATGTCTAAAAATAGAGGTCCATCTATTTTTAACAACATGACCAATCATCCACAAATAGCATCCTGTAACTCATAGACCATGATCTATATGTCTAAAAATAGACATAGTCTAAAAATAGACTTTGTGCCAAAAATAGCCTGTGGGCCCACTTAGTGAAGGCGACTTCTTTCCACTAAGATCCATCATCTTGTTGCATTCTCAACACCTATCCCACAAAATATCGATCATCAGCTACAGGTCTTCATTAGGATGATCCAGGAGCTCCACAGTAGTAGTAGCATCAGATCTTTAGTCACAGACACCTGCAAAAGCCAAGAAACCATCAGTAGATAGTAGAGGAGGAAGATGAATGACCATGTAACAAATAAATAATGCAACACCTCTGATATTCGATAACTGCAACATGGCATTGAGACCACAAGTAAGTATCCCACTCACTCACTCATATGCATCATTTGATCAAAATTTGTAACGGTTATGAGGTAGTTAGTTTATAAGTGAAAAGATGGCCAGTTAACTTGGCCACCTTTGTTCAGTCATCACATACAAAACCGGGTGTCCTCTCACACGTGGCTGTAGTCAACTCAAAGATAGAGGAGGAGTAGGACAAGAAGTGGTTAACTATGGATCTACGAGGTGGGAGTTGATTACGAGGAGTGGGAATGATAAGGTGGTAGTAGGGACGAGTGGTCCAAAAATGGCAATGTACCTCTGCTGCCAACACACCACCTCACCCCGAAAAGACATAAAGGGAAAAAAAACATCATTTGCATGCTTTCATGCATTCCACCTCCTCGAAACTCCCTCACTCAAGTCGCTCTCATAACTCTGACCACCCACCGAAAGCAAGGATCCATCGTTCTTCAAGAGAATTTCTACAGGAGCATGCACACGAATTCCTATAGGAACAATCTGTAGGAACAGTCTACAGGATACACAAAGGTAGTCTACAGGATAGGTAGAGAGGGGTTCAAGAGGGAATATCACGATAATTGTCCATTGCCACCATTCTAAAGAGGTAGGATCTAAAAATCCATCCCGATTTACAAGAAAATGAACTACAAATGCTCTAAAAGCTAGTAGATACAACAACTGTGGGAGGTAAATTACATACAAAGGAAACTCTATTTTCTCCTGAATTTGAAATTCTTGTGGCAAACCTCTCATTTCCTCCTCAAGCCTCACAAGCAAGATGACAGGAGAGTTTAATAGGAGAGAACCCACAAACACTGTTAGGATACAACAACACCGCCAAGTGCTTGAAATCTTTATAAGACACCAATGGATGGGGTTTTTCGAAAAATTCACAAGGTATGATGATGAGGTGGCTCAAGAATTTTCTCATTCCCTCACTCCACATAGTAGAATCCATGCCATTGTTAAAATTAGAGGGCTCAGTATAGATCTCACCCCAGAGCTCATCTGTAGGATCACCACACTTCCCCTAGGAATTCCATGGAGAAAAGAAGACAAAGCAGATAGTCAGGTGGCAAAAAGGAAATTATTTTTAGAAGATGAAGAACCCACAGAGGATAAAAATGGAGTAAGGAGGGAAAATCTGCCATACCCATGGAGTGAGGTAGGTTACCAACTCATCAAATATATCTCATGTGAGGGTAGATATAATTTTGTTAATGGCTACCATTTTAGGATGCTTGAAGAATTAATATTTGGGGTAGAAACACCAGTTCACCAAAGACTCAGCATACCCTATTTCTTAATGTGATCACTCATAGACTCCAGCAACAAAGTAAAGGAAGGGACTTCCCAACAATTGTCTCACCATGGGTTGATCAGGATCCTCATTGAGGATGCCCTCCAAAACCTTAGGATCCATATAATATGGTTAGTCTTCAGAGACTTACCAGTAGAGGATGACACCAAAACCCTCACCTATGATGTTAGTCCTTCTATCAGTGAGGAGGAGGAAAAACAAGAAGAAGAAGATATAGAGCTAGATGGGGATGAGATGGATGAAGAAGAAACTAATACAAAGGAACATGATGAAGTAGAAGAAGAAGGTTGAGAAGAGAAGGAGGATGATGCTGTAACAAAGGAGGAAACGAAGGATGAAATTGATGGAGATTAGAAAGAACAACAAGAGGAAAAAGATAAGAAAAATAGAGAGGAAGAAGGCATTGAAATAGAAGGGGAAGAACACAAGGAGGATTCACCTAGGGTGTCTCTAGAGGCCCCTGAGAGGGAGGAAACAACTACCCTCACTACTCTCAGCACCCTAGTAAAGCAAAAAGGGAAAAGAAGGAGGCAAACCCCTCTATATTTTAGAACAAGAAAGAGCACAAGAATCAAACAAGGGAAGCCACAAATATCAACAAAAATCCCTATTGAGATTGAAGATTCCTCTACAAAAAGAGACAAAATGACTTGTCCTAAGTCACCAATCACCTATGTAAGGAGGCCTAGTACCAGATCAACTTCCTTAAAGGGTAAGGCCATCCTATAGGATCCACAACAAAAACTACAGGAAGCATAGAAATTGGAAAGCAAGGTAGGGGAGCAGCAAGAAACAAAAGAGGAAGACCCTGAAACAAAGCAACCAAGTCCCCAGCCTAACTTAGGCTCTTACTACCAGTTTATTGAAGGAGGCAAGGTTATACCTCAAAAATTTGCCATCCCATTGATTTTCGAACTTGAGAAGGAGAGGGCCAGAACCCATAGATGGATGAAAATCTCCAAGTCAAAAGGGGTGGAAGACATTGGGCACATGGAAGAGAATCTCAAGGAAATGGGTAAGGAGCTAAGTTTCTTAAGGGATAGAGAAGCAATAATGAGAGGTCAACTCGAGAGGGAAAATGCATGGTTGAGAGGACAACTGTAGGAAAGGGAAAACCAACTAGCATGTATGGCCATCCTCTCCTTTGAGGCCATCCAGTGTAGGATTCCAGCTAAACCCTATGCTCTTTACCTCAGAGAACAATGGCTACAATTTCAGATTAAAAAAATAGCACAAAGGGGAACCATGCCATTTCAGGACTACAAGCAGTCTATTGATCTTTGTGATCAAAGTACACTAGAGGATAGGGCTAAAATGGTAGAGTTTTACTTGCACAACATGGCCCTCATGGACATGAATGTTTGGGATCCTAATGCTGAGCTAGGAGATCTACAATTAATGGCTTTGGCACCATGCATGAACCATGAGGAGTCAAGGAATGCAGAGATGAAAATAATATTGGTCAGAGAGACAAATGAACCTATTTTCATCAGATCTGAACAATCAAATACCATGGCCCTAATCAACACTCATAATATAATTGCAAATTATCCTCAGATGGTACCTAGATATCTTGCTGCCCAAGAGCAAACAATTTCACATTTTCAGGATATGTTTAGGCTACTAGGAGATGATAATATACATGCCTTCTTAAGGAGATGGAACACAATGCCACACAACTTGAAGATCAGAGAATATCACTCCCCTCAAAGGTTGAGAGAGGCACTCAATAGGACACCTATGTATAAGAAATAAATGCAAAGTTTGAAGGTCAATTAGATAGGCCTAAAAGTCAGTCCACAACTACTCCTAGGGATGCTAGAAGGGAGAAAAGAAGAAGATGAAAAGAGGCAATGGGAAGAAGTAGAAAGGAAAACCGGCTTCTATGAACAAGAAGAAGAGACCACAGCAGAGGCATGGGATGTCAGAGAGGCTACTAGATCCATGAAGGACATGGACATTGACTAAGTTGCTCAGATGATGAGCAACACTTTTAGAAGGGGGGTGATAATGAGACTCATCATTGGGTAATTATACGGGCCTTAATTCACCTCCTAGCTTAGTCAAACCAACTATTCTCACAACTTATTGCATACTTTTGATTATATTTTGTTTATGAGATGAGTTAGAGTTGGATATTTTGCTTTGTGGTCTAATGTGCATTTAACAAGGAATTTTGGTCAAAACTCAAATGGGAGAAGGGAGAGGAATTATAGGAGGTAAATCCTCCTCATTTACTACCCCTCCATTCGAATATTCCTCCATCAGCTTGTAGTGCAAACAACCAAATCATGAGGACTAGAAGGCAGACGAGCAAGTGAAAGTCAAAGCACCAGTTTATCTCGACTTTGGGAGCCAAGCCTCCCTAATTTTAAGGAAGCCATTGGAGACTTCAAATGTATAAGTAGAGAGGCCTAGGACCTTATTAGGATTTAGAACTTTTGATTATGTTATCATAAAACCCAACCCCGATAGGCTGCTGATCAGGAATACACAGTGTAACTCTTTCAAACCAACTTCTGGCTAAGGCTTAGCCTCCTCAACCTGAGAGGGCTTTCTCACTAGATTAAATATTTTTGATAAAGATTAGATGGCTAACTCTATGAAATAAATGAAGAAGTGTGAATGGTTGAAACACAATTAGTAAACACTCATTGGGCTTATGGAGTCAACAATTTTTCAGTATGAAAATAATGTTAGCTTTACATGGAAGTCAGGGCATCTAGAATTCAACATATGGAGAGTACATTAGAAGCATAAAGGAAAACACAATCCACAAATGTATGAAGGAAGTTAGAGAATATCCAATGAATTCTAAGTAATCATAAATTCATACCACTTTAAGTAATGAAAAGAGGACAACCATAAGACATTTTGAACATTGAAATCCTTCTCAATCCTGAGAAGCCAAGCCAAATACTGTATTACTTTAAACAGAGTCTTACACAAAAGCACAATATGAGAGTTCTTTACAAAAAATTCCAACCCTTAGTGCATTACATCTTCTCCCATATATAGAGTTCATTACATGACTTAGATTCCTTCCTCCAGCATGAGGGGAATTCGAATTCTTCTTATTTTGACACCTATTGACACTTAAAACCAACTTTTTAATATAACCGACTGTTAACTAGCAGTTTTAGAGACCTAATACAACTAGGACTGTAACTCCTTATTATGATTAAAACAACCTTATCTAGGAATTAAACATTCCTTTTGACACCTATAACTCCATGAATTCGAATTTGATGATGCCCATAACCCTCTAGCTAGCCTTTAATAACTTCTCTTTCATCTGTCTTAAGAACTAGGAGACTGTTGCCTGCTATGTTCTGGCTGAAAAATAGGTGTTGGGACAGAGCTTGTATCGCCTCATCAAAAATGTAATTTGAAAAATGGAAGGAGGATTTTGTATACCACTTGGTCCTGAACAAAAACCTCTCTTTGTTTTTGCAATATCTCTCCTACTGCCCAGAAAATGTCTTTGAATATCAGGTGTAAACTGGAAAATTCTGATTTGCGAAAAATTGCTCCTACAACAGTTTCATAGCGCAAGTTGATTCATCAATTTATCCCAGATCATAATGAATTTGAAGAAAATGAAATAAATTTTTGTATTTCAGTATGTTAGGAATAAAAACCTCTTTCACTTTGCAGAGACGAGTCTTGAATTGCTTAGGAATCCCCTTGGAAGTTGATTGCTAAAAACAAGGAGACAAACATCCTCCTTTTTAGAGTTTCATTCTTATTCTTTTCTTCGAATCCTTTTGCTGACCATGTTGTCTCTTTTAATCACATGAAATGCATTGAATTAACCATAGACCCTGCTCCTACACTTGTGTTAAGACAAACCCCTTATATGCTACCTAAAGCAAGACAAATTGTCTGAGCTACGAAATGACTGCTGTTTTCATAACATAAAGTTTGGAGTTCATAAATGTCTTTCCTTTCCTTGTTTTTCCCTTGCTTGATGTTCAAACCCTGTAAGTAATCCTTTGTAGCAGCCCATCTTGAAAAATAGTTCCTTTTTCTTCTCAAAATTGGCCCACAAAATCATGATTGCGCTACGAAACTGCTGTGTGATTTCAAAAACACAGTTTTATGCCAAAATTTGACTTCCTTGAGATTTATTTCTTTTGAAATGGCTTTTCCATATGCCATGGGGTTGTTCAAAACTAAATAAACTGATGCCATTCTTCAAAGTAAACTTAAAAAAGGTGATCCACATCAAAATTTTAGGATTAGCCTTCCTTGCTATGTAATTCTTCTTAGCTGAGGATGTCCTTTAGGCTAGTTCAACTGTACCTTCATATCTTCAATCTGTCATTTCATCATTCGGATTCCAATTCTCAATTTTGCATTGACCCTTCTGATATATCCTGCCTCGCTTGAAATGGAAAAGGGCGCTGCCTCACTTGGACTTTAAAGAATTCTGATCAAATGCCTATCAATTTGCCTCTTATGCATGACAAGAACATGATCATGACTACACTTGGACCCTTTTTTGAAATTTGAAAATCATGCATACCAAGAAACCTAACGAATCTAATGATGAAAATGAGCGGTTGCATGTGATAGGCATGGTGCATGGACTGGAAGTTGATGATGTAAGATTAATGGATTTTGATGGATTGGACAACTAGGTGAGATTTGGCACGAATCTACAAGAATTCCTGATTTCGTAGCACAGCCAGTGAAAATTTTTGGTTTTGTGCTACGAAAACTCCTAGGCAGTTTCGTAGTGCATGAAAACCTTGACACAAGTTTAACACATGAAAATTTAGGTGTGATGTGGGATTGGTGATAGGTAAAACCAGAGTGTTGACCCTATTTGACAATGTCAACAAGACTCCCTTCTAGGTCCTAGACTCTAAAACAAACCATGGAAAGACTAGACCAAGACTAACACCAATCCTTTGGAATCAAACTGATGTTCAAAATTTAGGAATTTTTTCAGTGATAACAGTGGGTCCACTTGGGATAGTGTGCCCTTGTGGTACACTAAGAACCTACAGTTCCAGTGCTGCTATCCATCTTTTAGAATAGAATTTTGAAATGCTGCCCAATTTGCTTTCCAAGATTTAATGATTTTTGCAAGAGGGACTCAATCTGTACCTACTAAAAAAAATGCTTAGTCAACCTACCCTGAGCTTATTTGCATATTCCTACCTACCCTATCAGCTATAATTTCCACTTTAGGTTAGGCAACATGACATTTTCAATAAAGCCAATCAATTATTTTTTTTGATATTTGAGGTTCTTAACTGCATTCGACCTCAAAATAAACATGATAGTGAGATGACCAAATCAACTTATAATGTACCTGATCTTCATAATGCAAATGCAAATGAAATATTGGTGTGCTAAGCTTTGCCATGTATTCATTTATAGGCTCAAAGAGGACATGCTTATTTTGATGATCATCATAACATTCTACATCTTTAGAGAACTGATTCTCAACCACACAAAATTCCTTTGATATGCTATCTAACTGCTTTTTAGAATGATTCCAACAAACAATCTAATTTTCCTCATTATTATGATCATTCTTTGATGTAAGCTGCTGCAAGGAATTACAAAAATGAACAACCTTTTCCTCTGCCTGAGGGTTATAAAAAATTTATTCCAGTATTTCTTCTTGGTGTTTGTAATCTTTTTCATACTCTTTATGATCAAAAGACTGGAAAGTTTGCTACATCTTCACATTAATCTCAAAGGTTGTAACATGGTTTTCATAAGTAAACCCTTGTTGCTTTTCATGCTGCATTTTATGGGAGGTTATCCTTTCTTCTAGTTGTTATGAAGAGCCTCTAAAATTTCTTCATCCATAAATTCATCATCATCATAACAATCCTCCAAATATTGAATAAAACTCGCAGAATGTTTACAACAATCTTTGACCAACAATAAGGAGGGATGACACTCTTTATACATGTCATAGAATACATCATGGAAATCAGCAAGAGAATATAATGAACCATTTTCCAAGATTTTATACCAAGACCAAGATTTTCCTTCTAAAGTGGTCATAAACATCTTCATGAGACAATCTTCAGGGAATTGAACCTTAAGACTGCGTACATGCATATCGAACCTAACCAGATGAAGAGCAACATTGTCTTTCTTTTCAACACTAAATATTGGAAGATCATCTAACCAATCAACCTTTGGCATAGGATTTGGAAAACCAGGGATATGAGACCGATTCATAGAGGCATACCTAGCATTTATTCTTGCAATGGAACTCATCTTGAAACTTCATCAAGCTACTAACCTTCTATCAGTGGAGTCACCTTCCAAATTTTTATTTGATGTGTGGAGTCGCCAAGGTAGTTGCAGTGTCAAACAACATCCTGAGCTCCTGCTACCTTCAGAAGTTCAGCACTTGATTTCGGGAACAAATAATCTTCAGGCTCTTGGTAGACGCACCAAAATGTTATCATCAAAATAGGACCCTAATAGGCTGCTGATCAGGAAGACATTGTGTAACTCTTTCAAACCAACTTCTGGCTGAGGCTTATCCTCCTCAACCTGAGAGGGCTCTCTCATTAGATTAAAGGATTTTGATAAAGATTAGATGGCTAACCCTATGAAATAAATGAAGAAGTGTAAATGGTTGAAATACAATTAGTAAACATTCATTGGGCTTATGGAGTCAAAAATGTTTCAATATGAAAACAATGTTAGCTTTACATGGAAGTCAGTGCATCTAGAATTCAACATATGGAGAGTACATCAGAAGCATAAAGGAAAACACATTAGACAAATGTATGAAGGAAGTTAGAGCATAGCCAATGAATTCTAAGTAATCATACATTCATACCACTGTAAGTAATGAAAAGAGGACAACCATAATAAATTTTGAACACTGAATTACTTCTGAATCCTGAGAAGCAAAGCCAAATATTGTATTACTTTAAACAAAGTCTTACACAAAAGCACAATATGAGAGTTATTTACAAAAAATTCCAACCCTTAGTGCATTACATCTTCTCCCATATATAGAGTTCATTACATGACTTAGATTCCTTCCTCCAGCATGAGGGGAATTCAAATTCTTCCTAATTTGACACCTATTGACACTTAAAACCAACTTTTTAATGTAACTGACTGTTAACTAGCAGTTCTAGAGACCTAATACAACTAGGAGTGTAATTCCTTATTATGACTAAAACAACCTTATCTAGGAATTAAACATTCCTTTTGACACCTATAACTACATGAATTCAAATTTGATGATGCCCATAACTCTCAAGCTGGCCTTTAATAACTTCTCCTTCATCTGTCCTGAAAGCTAGGAGACTGTTCCCTGCTTTGTTCTGGCTGAAAAATAGGTGTTGGACTTGGGACAGAGCTCGTATCTCCTCATAAAAAATGTATTTTGAAAATATGAAGGAGGATTTTGTATACCATTCAGTTCTAAACAAAAACCTCTCTCAGTTTTTTGCAATACCTTTCCTACTGCCCAGAATCTGTCTTTGAATATCAGGTGTAAACTGGAAAATTCTGATTTGTGAAAAACTGCTCCTACAACAGTTTCATAGCGCAAGTTGATTCATCAATTTCTCCTAGATCATAATTAATTTGAAGAAAATGAAAGATTTTTTTGTATTTAGTATGTTAGGAATAAAAACCTCTTTCACTTTTTAGAGACGAGTTTTGAATTTCTCAGGAATCCCCTTGGAAGTTGATTGCTAAAAACAAAGAGAAAAACTTCCTCCTTTTTAGAGTTTCATTCTTATGCTTGTCTTCAAATCCTTTTGCTAAACATGTTGTCTCTTTTAATCACATGACATGCATTAAATTAACCATAGACCCTGCTCCTACACTTGTGTTAATACAAACCCCTTAGATGCTACCTGAAGCAAGACAAACTGTCTGAGCTACGAAATGTCTACTGTTTTCATAACATAAATTTTGGAGTTCATAAATGTCTTTCCTTTCCTTGTTTCCCTTGCTTGATGTTAAACCCTGTAAGTAATCCTTTGCAATAGCCCATCTTGAAAAAGAGTTCTTTTTTCTTCTCAAAATTGGCCCACAAAATCATGATGTGCAGCTACAGTAGTTTCGTAGCGCGCTACGAAACTGCTGTGTATTAGGTATCACCTACAACATTTTCATAGCGCGCTATGAAACTGCTGTGTGATTTCAAAAACATAGTTTTATGCCAAAATTTGACTTCCTTGATATTTCTTTCTTTTGAAATGGATTTTCCATATGCCATGGGATTGTTCAAAATTAAATAAACTGATACCATTCTTCAAAGTAAACTTCAAAAAGGTGATCCACATCAAAATTTTAGGATTAGCCTTACTTGCTATGTAGTTCTTCTTAGCTGAGGATGTCCTTCAGGCTAGTTCAACTATATCTTCAGATCTTCAATCTGTCTTTTCATCATTCTGATTCTAGTTCTCAATTTTGCATTGACCCTTCTGATATATCCTACCTCGCTTGAAATGAAAAGGGGTGCTGCCTCGCTTAGACTTTAAAGAATTCTGATCAAATGCATATCAATTTACCTCCTATGCATGAAAAGAACATGATCATGACTGAAAAAACTTGGACCCTTTTTTGAAATTTAAAAATCATGTGTACCAAGACACCTAATGAATCTAATGATGAAAATGAGTGGTTGCATGTGATAGGCATGGTGCATGGACTGATAGTTGATGATGTAAGATTAACGGATTTTGATGGTGTTAGCGCTTGGAATTCACCTAGGCTGAGATAGACAAACTCTCAAGGCTACATCAAACCATTTCACCTCGTAGCTAGCCCTACGAGGTATGAGAAGGCTCTCTCGGGTCAGATTCGGCAGATCTTTTAATATGATTAGCTGACCAATTAGGAATAAAGATTTTAGGCTAGTAAATTGATAAGGGGGGTTGATTTAAAGATTTTTGGTTTTTTGGTGGCAATTGGAGGGAGTGCAATTCAGGGTGCAGGGATTGAGCACAGTTTTTGCAGGGAGATCTTTGGGGCAAGGTAGGAGTGAGCGTTGATGCCTTAATCTAAGATGGATGATCAGGGATGATAGAGAAGGAGCTAAAGAGGGCAAACAACCATTTGAATCCTCTCTAGACAGTAGAAAACATAAATTTTGAACAAACTAAAAAGCTGAGCATGTCAAAGCATGAATTCAAACTTTACCACTTCATCTGTCCAAATAGAAGCAAAAGAGAAATGTGGAATACATAAACAGACTTACAAGAACATGTAGAGAACACACCATCAACACAACAATCCACAAGAATCCACAATGATGTCTGCAAAATCCTGGCCTTC
>APFE030077214.1:9703-23578 GCA_000404065.3 Pinus taeda
TTCATAGGCGCATTTGCTGCAGAATCCACTATGGGGTATTGTAATGTAGAGGTTTGGGTGTTTGGCTGGTTTTGAGCCATTGGGTCGAATATATGCCAATAACCTTCTGGGATATCTAGGAGGATATTCCTACGTTGAGAGGGAATGGATTTAACATGAATAGTTTTAATAGCACTTCCTCTATCTGGTACTATTGTCTGAGGAGATTGGGTTTCTTCAATGATGATTTTTACAACACTTCCTTTGTCTGGGCTGTTCAATGGCTGAGTTGTCCCAAGAGGAGATCTCGGTTCCTCAGTTTCCCCTGTCTCTCCTCCTCCTTCACAAAGATCACTGAAATTCCCTTCCTGCAATAGTTCTGGAGTAGAATTTTCAATTTCTTGAATGTCCTGCTCTTCAGTTTGACTATGCACCTCAGCAGAGGCTACAGATGGTGAACCTGTGGCCTGAAGGGAACTAGTAGGCTGTTTAGAAATAACTTTCCTGGGTCCTACTGAGGGCTGAGATTCTGCTTTCTTGTAGATTTCATCTATGAAGGTTGATCGTCCAAGGGTCACCAGCCCCTTAGCTTTTTCTAGCTTGGGTAAAGGTTTGGAATATTTTTCTGGCTTTTTCTGCTTAGTCATGCACTCAAATTAACTACTAAATCCTACTTACACAAACAACATCAAATCTGCAGGAAAGTGGGCAGAGGCGCAGGGATTTTACATGCTCCAGACGTAGGTTCTTACCTTCCGTTTTCAAAACCCAATTCTTCCCTAGCAGGTTTGTACACTACTCTGAGAAAAAGGACAAATGGCTACACTCTTTCCCCGACAACGGTGCCAAAATGTGGAGCTATAAAAAGGGTCTCTTTCACCTCTAGTTACCTCACATTAATATGTCAATCCGGGAACCTTTTTCTATTTCAAAGGGTGTCTCAGTCTGAGGCTATCATTTGCCAGAGTAATGTTAGTAGCACAGTGTTTGAAAATACAAGAGTAAATGGACGCTTGTTTACAGCTTAACTACTTCAAAAGATTAAATCACACGTTCAAAACATTAAGCAGTTTATCAGTCAAGGGTCCGGTAGCAATAACCCATCCCTTTGGAAACTGATGGAAAAGGAAATTAGAGAACAGATCAGGGGTCTGGGAGCCGTATAGCAGATGCTAATGCTCACTACAGCCTGAGTTTGTTCTTCACACCAATAACAAGAAATGGAACGACAGATAAGAAATGGAACGAAAAAGAAATCGAACATCAATGAAATGGAACAAGAATCCTGAAATGGAACAGCAAACCTAAAATGGAACAACAAGTCTGAAATGGAACAACAATTCAGAAATAGAACAACAGTCAAGAAATAGAACAACAACTAAGTCTAATAAGCCGTAACATCGTAGTCTATCAAATCAATTGCATTAATCATAACTAAATGTCAATCCTTCACTCTTAAAGATGTACACACAAATGGAACAACACTGATTACTGATACAATATGGAACAACACTGAAAACCATATATACACAAAATACTCAAATAGTAATCTGATTCAGTTATCACCTCGATTAGAAAGAATATGATTGCATTTCAAGATAGAACAACAGTATTCAAGAATCCCACAATCACAAAGAACAGAACTTCCAAGATGTTCTGTAATGTTAAGGAACAAGCGCATAACAAAAAAGCTCTGTAATGGAATAACAATAGTATTCTATAGAAACTAACTGTATTATATCAACACCTAAAAGAACAGTAATATAATGCAGCGTCAATACAATAATTTTGTCTTCAGAAACTTTAATGGATTAAACATAACATAGCATGTGATGTAAACTTTATAAAACACATCAGATTTCCAGATCACGTTGATAAGCAAACCACGCAAAAACCACGCGTAATGGTACAAGAGAAAGTGTCCTCCAGCGCCGGGCCCTTAGCCTCTAGGGGTACACCGCTTGAAGTTATTCCAGATTCAAAGATGAAATAGTAACCAAGTTTGTATTAATGCATCAAGTAAAATTACAATAGAGCAGTTCTTAGTAAGACACGATGATCAAAGTTTTGATATTTAAAAGAAATTACAGAAAGGCATAACAACATCTCCCCCTTTAGCTAACAATGCTGCCCCTTATATAAGGGTGACGACAGAAATATCTAAATGCAAAAATAGATAAAACAACGATCCCTTAGGATCAAGGATACTGAGGGATTAGTAGAACCGTTAACCCTCAGTCATTTCTTCTCTTTTCTGCGCCGAGCTGATATCTCCGCTTCCTTTCCCGGGATGATCCGTTTTGATCTTGTTTGCATGCAGTCTCTCGTAGAAGGGACAACAGTTAACCCGTCTTTGTCTTTTCCTTTAAAACGGAAACTTCTCCTTTTTTTCACCTTCCTGCATAAGGAAATGACAATTGTCAGCATTCTCGTCTTGCATATTTAATCTCACATGTTTTATTACAATTCTTTATCGTTTTCTAAGTTCATGATGCAAAAAGGCTTGTAAGTTCTAACGAAAAGATACTGAAATAACCATCAAAACATACCTTCTTTAGTACTCCACAGTGGGTGGGGGTTGTTACACAGTTCCCCAATCCTTAAATGGGAGCTATCCATGGAACCAAAATTATCGACATACTATGTATATTCATCTCCTCTCTACGTATTGCTTGAATTCTCTATTAGGCTAATGCTAGATAAATAATACAAAACTATATCTAATTTAATTCAAAGAGGAAACTCCTCTTGTGTCCAATTCTATTTGTGGTGCCACTCCCACCTTTAATACACTTCACTAGGGCACCCACCTTAACATTTTTTTAGTAATTTTTACTTAGAGCACCATGCCGCATGGATGGTTGCTACACCAACTAACACATGATTTCTTATACTAAGTAGACCTTAACTAAGCATGGCACCTTGGAATACAACTTAGTCATTATATATCTTGCATCAACTATATTACAAGGTACCACACTTTCCAACACGAGTCGTCCTTGTCATTTTTTATGTGTCATAATAGCTTGATGTCATATTGGGCCCCATACACTAGAGCAATCATATTATACCCTTTATACTTAGAGGCTTAATATTCATATAGTGCCATAGTGCTCGAATGGAGACAACCCCTAAGATTGGATCATTGTACTCTATTACACCTAGAGAGACTTTGTCATTGTTCAATCCTTTAATGTAATTCTCTCATTGGGACCAACTCTTATCTCTTGCTTGTAACTAAAGGAATAAACTCCTCTAGTGCTTTAGTTCACTAACAAGGACCACCTAATGGGACCTTGAGGCTGATCTAGATTGGATCATTATATTATTTTTCAACTATCTCAATGCTTTTCAAAATGGAAAAAAAAATAGAAGAATCAACTTTCTGGATCATTTTAATAATGCATCCCATTTTGAAGAATTAGGATCTGAAACCTTTTAGATCCATTTTGAGACACCAAATGACACTTTTTGGGGTAAACAATTTCCCTCTTTCACGTGGGACCTTGCGACATTGATCAAATCATATATACCTTTCCAATAGTGAATGAATGATGTCAATCAAAGTTCATACGCAAAATTTATGCCTCTCACAAATTGACCTGTTTTGTTGACCACCATGGTATGAGAGGATGCGATGTCAGAACCCATTCCTCATGCAAATGGCGATATAAGTGTGTGGAATTTCAAAAATACTCTAAAAATTCTAAAACCAAAACAATCCATTTGATGATAACGAATCTTTAGGTCTATCTTTGTGAAATATGTAGCCCCACTCAAACAATCCATAATATCCTCCATCCTTGGTAAGGGAAATTGGAACTTAATGGTTATCCTATTAATGTCTTGAGAATCCATGCATATTCTCCACTCACCTATCTTCTTTGGAGTCAATATAGATGGTACAACACATGGGCTCAAACCCTCTCTTATCAGTCCTCTATCAAGCAGATTTTGTACCTGCTTCTTTACTTCCTCATTATTCATTTGAGTTATCCTTAAGGTTCCTTGTTCGGTAAGCTCAATCTAGGAATCAAGTCAATTTGGTATGAAATAATTCTCATAGGAGGTAGTCCTTTTGGTAGTTCATCAACAATAATTTCCTTGAATTCATATAACAAGTATTTAATTTATGTCAGGATAGTTTCTAATTTCGCCCCCTCTTTCACACCCTTTGGTAAGTAGAATTTTGCCTTTATTTCCTCATGTGCCAACTCCTTAGTTGAACATAACATGATATTGATGTTACTGATGTTGGTACATGTTGTTATAGTTGTACTTTCCAGTATTGGGGTGATTTTGTACTGTTGTCCATCCTTCCTAAACTCATATGTATTTTCGTGGCCATCATGGTGAACTTGCATCCCAAACAACCATGATGTTCTAAGACGTATGTGGCATGTGTCCATGTCAGCCATGCTACACAATAATTTCTCTTGAAGACTACCAATTTGAAAAATTAATAAGAATTTCTCAATCACAGTGACTTGTTTCCCTTTTACTAAGCATGAGACCTTGTATAGATTTGGATGGACTAAAATTTTGAGTTTCAACTTTTCCATGACTTCATAGGAAACAAAATTATTTGTACTTCCTCCGCCACTTTCCCTGGAACTTATATTTAGTTTTGAAAACTTTCCTTCTTTGTTCTATTTCTTCATTGTCTTCTTCTCATGCTTGAGCAAAACTCTGTGAAACATCAAATTTTCTCCCCATTCTTATTGAATCACAATACATTTTCTCCAATAATAGAAGCTTCATCAGCTTGCATAACTTATGTTCTAGCTTCAACTCTTCTCCCTGAAATTTTTCCTTCCAAACATTAGGATTTCATATGTCCTTCCACTCCACAATGATAACATGTAATTACATACTTCTCATTTCCTCTTCTGAGACTTCCTCTGCCTCTTCTAACACTATTTCCACCTCTACCACCGTGACCATTGTTGGATTCTTCTTCCTTTTCATTGCCTCTAGTAGTCCCTACCTTACCTTGGCCTCTAAAACCTCTTCCACTACCTTTCTAATGTTTTTTTCTATTCAACTTTTCCTCTAAATTCAAGGAAATGTGATAGGATTCATCAACTATTTGGAAATAATTCATGCTCATTTTTTCTTGAATCAAGTATTTCTGTCCATGTACATACCTTGTGAACATTTGGAATTTTTGTTATTTTATACTTGATCGAAGTGACATTCTGAAAAAATCTTTGGTGTACTGTTAATGGTGTTGGACTCGCCAACATTCAGGGGATCACCCAGGTATGAAGTCCCAACTAGACCTCACACCGTTTGGTGTGGGAGACCCATCTAGTATGATGGCCCTATTGCCATTATCTTAAATATTTTCCTCAGCTCTTGCTTTTCAGCACATGAGAGTGGTTTGCTTTGTCTTCGAGTAGTGAGGTTCGCGTGCTTGGTGATTTCTAGTGTTACTTGTGTCAATGGTTCTTTCACTATAGAGGGATAGGGTGAGAGTGAATCCCAAGTCGGATGGAGGAATTCCCAACTCTGTGATGTAGGAGCATTCAGCTCAACAATATCATTGTATTTTAGTAGACATAGGGGGGTCTTGTGTTTTAAGGAAGTTGGTTTCATAAGTGTTGAATTAATGTAATTATTAAGGTTTTGAGTGATTTTAATGAGATAATCTAGAATAGGAATTAATTAAGTATTGTGACGCATATTTGTAAATGTTCTCAAATGAAGGAGAACATGAGAGATTTAGGATAGTTGAAAGATTCGAGAATAAATTGTAAATCTTAGATTAGGAGTTGGTTTCATGATTTGTGGATTAAAGAGGATCCTTAGGGATAAATATGATATTTTAGCATTTTGTTGAGAATTTTATGGATCTAAACCAGGAATTGGTTGTAGAATCCTTTTGCATAAATGTAAGCCTAAAAGGGATAGTTAGGGGTTAGCTAGATAGTCAGTCAGGTCGAGAGTTAGATAGGTTTGATTGTAATCCTATGGGCAAGTAGGAAAACAGAGGCCGCTGATTAGAAGATTAAGCCAAATAGAGAGAGACTCTTATGTAAATACTTGTTTATTAATACAAACAACTCGATTCTGAGTTTGTGTGTGTATGGAGTAATTGAGTTATAATCTATGTGTGAACTAGTAGGTTCTGTGTAACAAAGGTTGTGAGTGGAATTCAAGAATAACACAAAGAGGAAGAATGATATGAAGGATCGTATTGGATCTTTTGAATCCATTCGAAGGATCACAGTCAAGATTCAGGAGTGATTGTGTTAAGAGCATGCAGATTTAAATCAAGAGGGAGTTGTGTGGCAAAACAACGAAAGACCAGAAACCCTGAAGTAAACCCGAAACCGCAAAGAACTTTGAGAAACCATGTAAAGGTCAAAGGAATGAAGTGACGATGAACGAGAACCATCGGATCCTTGAGATCGATGGATATTAATATCAAAAGAAAATGGCGGAGGAATAGATCTGGATCTTCAAATCAATAGATCCATTAGATTGACGGTGATAACAACTGTAGGGGATAGGAGTGTTCGGAGGTCTTGATCGTGGCTGAAGTTCCGCACTCGATCCTAGCGATCGATCTCATTTCCAAATGCTTACGTCACAGTCAATTGCAGGGGCTAAGCTGTTTGGTAATCCGTGTGCTAGTTGAAGAACTACAGGCTGTAGATTTGATGACCTCGTATATCCAACGGATATCGAGTCATAAAGTGATCGAACATTACTCTCAGAATGGACCTGAACATTTATAGATTAAGGATTTATAATCCTTATCAGCTCACACAAGATTCCGTTCGATATCGTTCTGGATCGTCGGATCAAATGGGTTTTGATCTACGATGCTGAATCACCGAGCAACTCTGTTGTTTAGGGAAGACATCAACCGTCAGACTAAAGGTAAGATCGACGGTGGAGATTGAAGTCGATAAGGCTTGGGAAAGAGTAGACCCAAAAGTTATCAATACGAGTTTAAATTTATTTGGGTTACAGAGGATGAGTGGAGATCATGCAACAACCATTGATCCTATGGAGTGAAATCAATGGTGGAGAGTGAACCCAAATAAGGTAAGCATCGGTAAATGTGCAAAGGCCGAGGAAAGGTGAAAAGGTAAGTTTACGTGTATTTCTATTATACAAAGGTTATAATATAAATAAAGTGGATTAACGTATTTTGGGTTAAATTGGGTTAAACCAAAGTTTAACCATGGGATGGTTAAATGAGCAGATGTTAAGAATTAATCAGAGGGTTAAGTAATAAGGGTTAAGAATTAATTGAAGTTTAATGAAGGTGGAGTATAAAGTCTCGATGGGAAGGTTAATGCAGGTTTAGTGTATAGAAAGTCAAATGAAATGTTTCCGCATGAGATTAAATGAAGGGGCCTTAAAACTTAATTAAGAACATTACACCTTGATTTAGGAAGGCTTTCACCATGGATAAGGTGATTAAGGCTTGGGACCAGTGACATGCAATTTTAATTGCATAATGTGGGTATTGTCGTCTTAGGTTGGCATCACTTTGTTAAGAACACACAACACAATAGGACATACATATCTTCCAAAGTATCGGTCCACACAGATGCAAAAGTCACAACACACAAGGAAATATAACACGTACAACACACAGCGAAGGATTCTGCATGAGTGCGACGGTCGTTATAGAAAGTTTACATGAGAGGTTTGTCTAATGTCCAGGGTAGTAACCAACATGGGAAGGACAACGTTAATAGTTCAACAACACATTTTCATTAATATATATGTATTACAACAATTGAATCAGTTCAAGTGTTAAACACAGGTTAAAGAAAGATGCATTACAAGTGTTCAAGAATAGTCTTACAACAGTTACAACACATGTGTGAAAACATGATGGTTTGTTAGAAGGCTTCTGAATTAAGTGAAATTTCCAAGACACATCATTACACCATACATCACTAACCTCATGGGCGGGGCATTGGAGCCACTACTTACTCCTCAAAGAAAAGATTACAGACTCTCACGGCTATGTGGGAGGAGTTGAGGTGAAAATTCCTTTGCATGTACAAATGAGGGGGTATTTATAGCCAAGGGTGAAACTGACCCTTGTGACTGTTTGATTTCCCTCACTACTATTTGACTTCCATGACCTTTCAACTTTACATGAATCTTCGTATGACAAGTGGGTATCTTGGACTTCCACATTACATTACATTGATTGACAATATGGCCCAAAGTAGAGATGTGGACGACATGACTCATGACATGACTTGACATGATAGTTTTGGTACGTTCGTGTTGCTGTTGGTGTGCATGTCGAGCTGTAGTGTTGTTGGGTGATGGATGTCCTCATTGTGTGTCACAACTTCACCTTTGCATGGAAAAGTGCACGGAGTCTTTGATGGTCGTTGGGTTCACTTGATGTTGCATTTGCATGTTTCTCCTTGCTTGTTTGTTGGCATACTTGAAAGGTTCATTCATTTGCGAAAAGTTCATATTCGTCTATTTGTCCGTGTGTGAACACACCCTCGCATTTTCGTTCATCCATCCATGAACACACCTTTGCATGATCGTCCATTTGCGAGCACATCTCTTTGCATGCATTGTTTGTTTGTCTGTTAGCAAACATGTCCTTCTGCATGTACTCCCTTTGTTAATCCCATATGTCATCACGCCATGTTTGTTTGTGTACATTTATCTATAATCACTCATGACGAGACGACATGAAATCCATAAACCTCCTAGCCTACCATGATGCATGATTGTTTCAAATGTAGGTGACTGGGAGAGAAGACAAGGTTGTGAGCTTCAAGTTGGGATAGAGGCTCCGGGCACTGCTCGTGAGAACTGCATAGAAGTCAATGGAAGATGGTGACAGGAAATCCATATAGATAGTGATTTTCTGCGGGGTCTGGCTCAGCTGGAGGACAAAATTGCGTAATTTTTGGGAGGAGCAGTCTGGGTTGTGGGAAGGATGGGCATACCAAATTTGCACAATTTTTGGAAGGAGTGGGTAGCCTGAGTCTGGTAGCCAAAAATGCATAATTCCTGGATGGGACTGGAAGCTGGCTGCTGGGACCTTGGCAACAAAAATTGTGCAATTCCTCAAGGGAACCAGAAATCAACTAATGGAGCTTGGCATAAAAAACTAGACAATTCCTGGAGGGAACTGGCAGTGAGCTGCTGGGAGATGCTGGTGGGAAAACCTGCGTTGATGCTAGAGGGATGTCCTGTTGATCACCTTTGCGCAGTTTTTGGGTTGAGAATACTTCTGGGTAGCAGAGGGTTTTCTCATGAAATCTACGCAGTTTTCCAGGTGAGCAGTCAGCCGACTGATTGGTGGGATGGCTGCAAAAACTGCACTATTTTATGAGGGAGACAAGGAAGCACATTGGGTGTCTATTTGGCCTGTCTACAGAATTTTCCCATTCAGCGAAGTAGGCAAGGTCTGCAATCTCTATGGAATTTTTGAGGGGAATCAGTCCTGGGGTGACCGCTGGGTCAAATTCTCCGGTTGACTAGCAGGAAGGTTGATTGATCATCTTGCGGGCAACACAACTTGAAATTGATTGCTTGGTGCTTATGCGTTGTTCTAGGTGATAATTAATCAAGTCGATGGCGGGCTGAAGGTCTAGCTGTCCGAGGGGAATCCGGTCGTCAGAACTTCAATAAAATGACTAAGTATGTGAGAGAGTGAAGAGGTGCATACGCTAATTTGCAAACAGACACTTATATGACTTGATGACGAGATGACTCAAACCATCCATACACACATTCTCAACATGACTAACCGATGGTGTGAGTGCCAAGTGTGACACTTGTGATTGATCGTTGGACGACTGTGATGATGCTTGTGTGACATTGTATGTGACTCCGTGTGTGAGCGTGACGGATGTTTACATAGCGAACACAACATGTACACATGAAGTGAAAACCTTATGTATGACCAAAACATGGTCGCAAGCATGACATTGATATCGACATGCAAAAGTTATCTGTCAAATGATCAAGCAAGGTGGGAGTGAAGACTCACACAATCTCATGGGGTGAACCTAAATGCATGCAGACATCAAGTAAAAATCTCAAAGGAGGCTCCAAAATTGGATGTGGGCCAAAATTTTGGAGGGTGTTGCAGCTGCTACAACATGTACTTACGAACATTTGTTTCCTTTTGTTTTAGATTTTGGGCTTTTTTATACAAATTCTGCTGGTAATCAACAAGCATAAATTTCTCATTGACTTCATAACCATGTTCTTCCACGTCTTGATATTTTTTAGTTGGTTGTTTACTCTGTCTTTCTGTAGCATATCCCACCACCGTGCAACATGACCCTTCAACTTCTTCATGGAAAATTTCACCCAATTTGGATCCTGAACATTTTCATACTCAAAGTATCTTTCGAATTATTCAATCCAATTGATGAGCAAATTAGCTCTCAGATTGCCATCATAACACGAAATTTAAACTTTGGCATTGCCTCTATTACTCAAGAATGAAATCAACCTTGTTGTTGGGTATCTCTCCTCAGTATCATGTTCTTCATCTATTTCTTTTATGGGCTCTGAATCTACTTCTACATCTCCATTTCTTCTATGCTTGAACTCTTTTATTCTTCTTCTTAATTCTTCTAGCTCTCGATTTCCTATACTTCCTCATCCTTCTGCTCTTCTCCTCTTTGGCATCCTTAAAAGTTGTAAATGTCTCACAAATATCCATAAAACTCAACATCGATTATGTGTCCCAATTCGTACCTTTATTGCTCTAGTTGTGCAACCACCAAAAAAGGTTTTCTAGTACCTTGTTACTTGAAGCAATTTAAGGTGCAAATCCTAGAACGAATCCTACCCTGATACCATTTTGACACAACCTAGGATTTTGTAGCTCTCAAAACAAACAATATAACCTGAATCACTATTACAGAGTGCATAGCCACAACCAATGGGTTTTGACTACTACATTAAATTAGTTCAACGACTAAATCACAAAGCAGAAACAAAGAGAATTTTTTAACATGACCACAAAAACTCATAATAAAATTCAATGCATTTATTCGTTGAGAATGTTTTGTTACATAGAAGAACTTATATTATAGAACAACATCCTCATAGTGTTTTAAATTCCTACGTAGTTACTATAACACTCTCGTTCCACATCTACCCAAGTAACCGACCAACTAGGGTAAATATGTGATGAGAGGCCACTATAATGGGATTCAACCTCCTAAGTCACCTTAAGGAAGTGGAATCGACAGAAACACACCACAAAGACCTTCCACATCAACAACATAACTCCCGGGAGCCATCCCAACCACTCAGGTAACCAACCCCTAAGACCAGCTAAAGTTTTAGTGCATCAAACCCTTGGACACTCCCTTGATATGGACAAGGGTGCGTCTGGGAGGCTCCAATATCTCCCACAACAAGGGAAAGGAATCTTCCAAGGAATTTTTTCCCTAGTGCTGTGCTTACTACTCAGGGATTTGTGCCACTTTTTTAGGCGTAGAGCCTAGTTCACTGCCCATAACTCAATAATACCTTCAGAAATGAAATTTACACAACAAGACACTGATACATTTGAAAAAACGTTGACAAGAACTAGACTGGACCCCTACTAGCCATGATAGGCATTGCATCAAACATATCACAAATGTGAAATCTATAGGTTTAAACAGTAGAGATGAGCATATGGGTCTCATACTTTGATATTCGCTATGAGGCATTGTTTCCTTATCACATTAGATGCATTATCATCTATTAGGCCATAGATACATTGTTCATTAATTACAAGTAAAAAAATGATGGGAACCATACATCACCACTGTCATAATACATATTCATAACTAACATAATAACAACATAAATACCAAGGAAACAAACAACCATATAATCCAAATATGAACCTATATAATACTCATGAAATAACAAGGATAAATAACATCATATTAATAAATGCAACGATCAACCAGGTTTGGGACTTCCATGAACCACCCGACCATAGACTGGCTGAACCAAATATTTCTTTCAGCCAATCACCCTTGTGCCATATTCCATGAATGTGGGATCTCATGGAACAATCCATCAAAACTGAACCAAGGCTTGCAGAGGCCAAACCACCTCAACCCATCAAACATTGATTCCACCTCACGACAAAACGTCACAAACCATCACCAGACTAGTCTCCGCCCAAGCCTTCCAAGGCTCTGGAGCATTTGTTCCAACCAAGGCTTCTAGGATTAGTAACTCAATCCACAAATATCGTCGGGATTTCAGAGTGTTTGTCCAACCAGGGCTTCCAGGACTTGTAACTCAACCCACCAAGGGCTTCCAGAGTGTTTGTCCAACCAAGGCTTCCAAGACTAGTAACTCAACCCAAGTTGTTACAGGGATTCTAGAGCGTTTGTCTAACCAAGGCTTCCAGGAACTAGTAACTCAACCCAAGCTAAAGGAAACATGAGAACCAACAATAAAAATAAATGAACCCACAACATCATGGTTATCTTGAAAATGGCAAGGCAAGGAAAATCCACTGTCAATTGAGGCAAATATCCATGCCAATGACATGTCATGACCAATAAACCACATGCATATTCCATGCATGCCAAAACTAGTGTGGAAAACATACGTGCAAGCCGATACCTGCAAGAAAAAACTCGTTGTAGTTGATGATCCTGTTAGCCTCCTGCTGCAACAGGTTACTCATATTTCATGATTGACATTTTACGGGCCAAATATGTCATACTTTGCATGCTGCAACGCTCCATATTTGTTAAACAGTCACTAAGAAAAGAAGGCTACTCAGAGTTCATCTAATTCCTTTCCAATTTTGAAGAGTCATTCCAGTTTTGTAGAATTTTCAGCTGAAGGGAGGTCCAAACAGCTTAATCTTGGTCTCCCTAGGTTTCAATTTCCTGTTTTAGAATATAGAGAATGAAAATCTATCAAAATAGCTTAATCTTGGCAGATTCTTAGATAGGTAGAGAATCAAAGGAGCCCAACTACTTAATCTAGGCCCTTGGAAGAAAAAAGGGTAGTTTGTAGATAGGAAGGCATAAAAAGAAAAGCTGAAATGCTAGGTCTGCAAGTCTAAGTTCACCCAAACTGAAAGAAGAAAAAATGTTATGTAAGTAGGCTGGGTAGGTAGTTTTGAGGTTGCAGAATCTTGATGTCCGTTCATGTTTTAAAGTACCATCTCTACTCAGATCACAGTCATCAAGCATTTTTTATATGAAGAAGCTCAAACTAGGCATAACTAACTTCCCTTTCTCCATCTTCCCGAAATCATTAACTAATTTCCCCAAAAGAGGTCAAGATCTGCTTGATATCTCTTAATTTCATCATTCTCCATGTCATTAGCCTGGGTGAAGATCTCCTTCACTCAAGAGGATCCTTACGTTCTCTAGAAGGTTCTATCTCCCTTTTTTGAAGCCTAAGATCTCTGAAACTTAGCGCTTTCTTGTCATCTCCATATTAACTGCTGACATTATTATTTAACTCCCTATGTTTTCCCCATCCCCTTATTAAAACTATGAAGATAATCCCCTTATGTAAATAATCCCCTCCCCCTGGTTGAAAATAACCATAAGTACCTCCGGAAATTGCTCAGTGTATCTGAAACATGGCAAGAACCCTCATGCTACCCCTTCAAACCATCTTCTAATGCACTGGACTCCTTCCAAAGCATAAAATTCCTCTTTATGTTATCAGACCCCTTCCAAGACCTCATATACCCTTCAAAAGCACATCTTCACTCCTTCTTATCGCAATAAACCCTTGCCGATTGCCTTAATATTCTTCCGATCCTGGTGAGCCATCTCGCATCGGCATATCGCAATATTTTTACCACATAGGTGTGCCCCTTTCCTTTTTGCCCGATGCGATATCGCAATATCGGCGATTGGCAGGCGCAAGCATTGCATTTCCAAAATAAATACC
>APFE030077214.1:69969-132865 GCA_000404065.3 Pinus taeda
AGGAGTACGCACCCATCCCTTGACTTATAGAGCGTACAAGTACGCAGGTACAATGAGCTTGGGATGCATACACGCAGGAAAGGTAGAGAGAACCTGCGTACCCAGAGATAAACATGATTTTTATTGACTTTCTCTCTTTTTTGAAGTCTGACATGGAGAGCAGAGGTATAAGGCTTGACAAGGAGGATAATATGACTGTTGATGGAGCCATATTAACTGCAGATAGTCATGGTGACAAATTTCAGTGTAACAGTTAGGAATTGTGTTGGGAATTTGAGAGTGGAGTTTGGACGTTTGAGTTGGGAGGTCGGATAATTATTTTGCATGCGGTCCATGACCTTGGGGTTTATTGAAGTAGGTATTGTTTCTCTGGTATTGATGAGTTTTGTTTCTAGTGCTCTATTGCTAATTTGGAGATGTTGAGGCAACAAGGTCAGGCCTAGCCAGGAATTGGTCCTCATGGCTAACTGGTGGGTAGGGTTGAATAGGGAGAAGCAACTAAGGATGATGAGGTTGCAGGTGCTGAGTTGTTTTGGGAGTGAAACAAAACCAGGTTTAGTCATCTAGTTGTGTAGACTAGCTATGATGCATATAATACCTAGATATAGAAATGAGAAGTATGATGGTCACCTTGTAGGAAATGAGGTAGCAGAGACAAGATGATCGAAATGAAGTCATTTCATGTATGGATGACTTGCAGCAAAACTAATGGGACATTCTAGACCACTTGGCATCTCTTTGAAGGAATTAGAGGTGCCCTAATGAAATACTTCATGAGATGGAGGCATTCCCAACTCATGTAGATTTTTATGCACATTGTAACCCAGGACCTCTTATTGCTCAGGGTTCTATTCATGTGTTTAATTCTCTGCCCCCCTTGTTACAGGAAAATTTGGGCACTTCAACCCCGACTTCCAAATCCGTATTATTAGGGTCCATTAATCCCTAATTTAGTTGTTTTAACTCCCTAATGAGGTCAACCTACTTCATGCTTGCTTCCCAAGAGTTTCCATGACACCATTCATCCAAAAAGTCTCCATAAGGAGATTAGCACAGGGAGCCTTCTATCAGGTTTCAATGCATTGCAGGAACCACACTGTCTAGGTGCTATGCATCATACCTAGCCTTTATTTCACCTGCGATGAGCGAGATTCATCGAATATTTTAAATGAATCCATTGGATTCCTTATCCAATGGATACTTCTAGAAGTTTCCAAGATGACTGAGCTCACATTTGGATGAGAAAGAGGATGAATGAACCTTAATCCATTATCCCTTCCTCCATGGAACCACTTCCCAATTTTGGCAAAAAATCCATGAGGGCCATTAATGGCTTAACCTCCTCCATTCAGTTATAAATTGACCAAGAATTCAAAGGCTTGGAAGATTTGGAACTTCTTGAGTGAAGGAAATGTTGTTTGAATGAAATTAGGAAGAGTATTGTAATGATGTCAAATTGTTGCTTCATGAGGAGAGAAGGGTTTGAAGTTGGAAGGATGACACTAAATCGAGCATGCATCAACATGGGTTGTAATCTTTCCTTCTATCAATAAAGAATGCTAATATTTTTCCATTCATGTGTTTTGTATGATGTATATTGTATTCTTGATTCAATGATATGTTTAGTTAATAGATCATCATTATTGTATGCTTTGATGGGTTTGTGTCTTGGCTTGTGTGCAGGTACTTTCCAAGTGAGTTAAGTACAGAAAGGAGTGGAAAAATTGGTCAAATGAGAGAGGGATCGAGTGAAAGTCATAGGTTGGTACCTTTGTTCTTTTTTCTCTTATCTGTTCACTATAGGAAAAGCAATGAATTACTTTGTCTATTGCTTCTAGACTAGCTACTAGCTCTAGAGGGTTAGGCGTTTGAAGAACACTAAATTTGCCCATAACAAAATGGCGACTCTGCTGGGGATCAATCCTATCCATTATAGTAGCTTATCAATCTCTTAAAACACTTTGACATACTATACCTTCTGTCATTCATCGGCGTTCAAGTTCAATTCACTGAAAATTGAATTAAATTTAAGCATAAAATTGCCTTCAATATTCATCGCACTTCTGTGACTGACACAGTGCGATGCAGTGCACTTCCTGCATAGATCCAGTGTGATGCATCACACTATCTCTAACTATTTCTTGTGATGATCCCTTTAGGGTCAGTTTTCCGATCTAGGAACTAAAATTTTTTGTCAATTTTCATCAGTTTGAATTGCTTGTTGAATGTAAATGATGTCTTATCTCTAAAAACAGTGTTTTCATCTCCTTAGCCAGCTAGCCCTACTTTGATTGGATTGATTAATGTTTCTCTAATTTTTTCTTTTTCATTATTAGTCTATAGCCAAATTTAGAATGTGGTTGATTGATCTTTGTCGAAATAAAGTGTCGTAAAGTCATCTTTTCCTTCGAAAACTGAATTGTCATAAAATCTTCGTTCATAAAAGATCGATTGATTCATGTGTGCATTTGATTTGTATTTTCATTTAAAGTGTTGAAAATTGTCATTTTGTTGAAATCGAAATTTTTGTATAGTCTTCCTTTCCCTTTAAAAGAAATTGTCACAAATCGTCATTTTTCATGAAAAGAGTTCTGAATCGTTTGTGCATTAGTTTTTCTTATTGCATCATTCACATTAAGAGAAAATGAAAAGAAAAACATGAATTGTGCATATTAAAGTTTGTGAATGCTTGAAAGGAATGGTTTAGGGAATTGCATTTAGTTTGTGCTCTTTGTTGCTTGTTCAAAAGTACTTCTATTCTCTATCCCTCATAGCTAGGATTTTGATTGTTGAAATTAAATGGAAAGAGTGCTTATCATTCTAGTTGCATTTTTAGGAATTTCGGAAAACATCTCATGGTGAACCTTCAAAGGCGAATTTTAAGTAAGATCAACCTAAAATTTACATCAATTAATCTAATAACGTATTGGAACTTAACGAAAACATCTAGAGGACTAGGCTAGAGACGTGTTTCAGCGTCTTTAAACCTAGTGGCTGTCGTTTTCATTGAGGTTGGTTGATTCCTCCTCTCTGATTCGATAAGTACTAGTACGACTTGTTCTCCCTGTATTATTGACTATATAGTGGGAGACCCCAATAGGTTGAAATCCTTTATCCTTAGGAAGCCGAGTCTGCTACCTTAACGATCACAATGCACCAAACATATCATTTGGGAAGACTTACTTTTGTACGGTCAAGGTGTATATTGCAGTTTTGTGATTAGTTTGGTAAATCCTCTTGTCTAGTAGCTCCAGAGCAATCACTTTCAATCCTTTTCGACTCCTTAAAAGAAAAGGTTCATCTGAGCGCTTGTCCTTTCAGGCTCATTAAATATTGAAAGTGACTAGAGTCATCTCTTGTTTTTTCTCGACTCTTTAAAAATGAAAAAGCAAAGTTATGTTCTAGTGTCGTAAAAGTTAATTAACCACGGATAACATCCTCCACACTTATTTCTTAGTTGATCTTAGTTTGAAACATATGGCGAAAAATCCAGATTCCACCAATCAAGGAATTCCTTTTGATGGGAATCCTAGTCCTTTTCCTCCATTTGGAAATATTGGTGCTCCTTATATGGCTACATTGTCCCTTCTAAGATTTACCATTGGTTTGCCAGTATGGTTGTTTTCAACCTCCTTTTTTCAAAATGTCATGATTTCTCCACAATCGAGTATACCTCTAATTGGAAAAAATCAACCTCCAGTTGATCCTAAAGTTGACCCTTTGTCTTCTTCCTCGGTTGTTTCTTCCTCCCCTTATTCCTCTTTGCCTGGTGAAAGTATTGGTACTAGTAACAAGGTGGCTAAGAAGAAGAAGAAGAAATGGAAGAAGAATAAGAAGAGGCAAATTCAGCATAGGGGCAACCAAGCAACCATTTCTTTGAATGCAACATCTGATGAGAAACTACCCGTCAAGCCTCACAAAGTTCGATATCCATGCAAAATTTGTGTGGGAGACCATCTTCTTCAAAATTGTCCTGATATTCCTCAGATCTTAAAAGAATGGTCTTCTCCTTCACATCATCCTGTGTCATCAACTTCTGGAGATCATATTGGTGACGCACCATCAAGTAGTGGTAGTAAAGTTCATGGAAATAAGGGAAAAGTTAAGTTTCCATGTAGGTTATGTGAAGGGAATCACCCCATTCACCTTTGTCCCTATCTGGATGAAGCCAAAAAGGTGTTGGATAACCATCATGCTTCACCGCAGTGACTTCCATTTGGTTATAGGAACCTTTCCTTTAATCCTTCATTAGTTGATGAATTGACTGACCAAAATAATCCATTGGTCGAACCCACTCTCTCTGGAAGTGACTCCTATGAGTCTATACCCAATCCAAATCAACAGGTCGAGGTAACAGTTGACCCAATTTCACCTTCAACTAATCATACCTTTCCCGAAGAGAGTGAACGCGATCCCACTCAGGTTTTTTGTTTCTTCAGATTCAAATGAGCTTGGGGATAGTACTCCTGTCCCATCAAGTTAGGAGGAAAATCCTCTAGTTCTCATAACTCAAGGGCTTAATTCTCTTGTTTCTAAGGGACCCCCTCCAAGTAGTCTAGTCACTTCCTTTTGATTGGCATCGACTGGCAGGATTCTACCTTCCTTCTTATGTGCCCTTCGAGATCATAATACAAGTTTGTAATATGATTGTATCTGGCACTATTATAGATGAAGGTGCATCAGTGAGTATCCTTTCCTCAACTGCTTGGCAAGCGCTCGGTTTGCTGCCACTTGTGCTAGTTACCTAGTATCTGTTGGATTTTAACAGAGAAACGAGTCGACCATTAGGGATCCTCCCTCTATTACTCATTACATTGGAAGGCAAAATCATTCATTTGAATGTGATGGTAGTCCCAGGCCCTTTATATTATAATTTACTTCTTGGGCGTGACTATGTTTATGACATGGGAGCTATTGTTTCAACACTCTTTCGAGTGATTTGTTACCCGCATGAAGGCAGAATTGTCAGTGTTGACCAGCTTTCATTTCCCAGTCCAAATATGGCTCCCAGTCAACCATCTTCCCTAAATGACCCTTTTGTACCAATGGTGTCATCCCCGCCATGGGTTAATTATGTGGCAACCTGTTCCATACCTACATCAACTGATGATCAATTCAGTGATGTTGTACATCATGTACTGGGGGCATTGGAACCATATCTCTCCTTCATGACCTGTTATGAGTTATGATTGAGGAATTTGAGGATAGTTCTTTTACTGTGTCAACCTCATTAAAAAATGAAATAGTTCCCTGAGGATGGTTCTTTTATTGTGTCAGCCTCATTAAAAAAATGAAACAGGCTAATGAGGATAGTTCCTAGTCCTGTATTAACCTCGTTAAAAAATGAAACAAGGAATGTGAGCATACTTCCTTGTCTTGTGTCAAGCTCATTAGAAAATGAAACAAGGCCCCAAGTTCCAATACAAGTCTTTGATTAGATCTCATAAAATCCCAGTCGATTCTTCCATTTGATCTCATAAAAGAACCTTCATTCCATCCACCTGATAGCCATGAGTAGTCTACTCAAGTGAATGTAATGAAGCTTGGGGGGCATGCACCTAGTGGTAAAGTTAAGTTTCCCTATTGGTTATGTGAAGGGAATCACCCCATTCATATTTGTCTATCTGGACGAAGCCAAATTTTTTTTTTGGATAACTATCCTGCTTCACCACAGTGACTTCTATCTGTCTACAGGGGACTCTCCCTTTCATCATGTTGGGGGCATGTCAACCAATCTCAAGCATAGTTTTTCATTTCAAGCTTTTGTAAAAATGAAACTAAATCCAAGCATAGTCTTTCGTTTTGAGCTTGTGTAAAAATGAAACTGAATCCAAGCATAGTTTTTTGTTTTAATCTTGTGTAAAAATGAAACTAAATCCAAGCATAGTTTTTCATTTCAAGCTTGTGTAAACATGAAACTAAATCCAAGCATAGTTCCCTGTGGTTCAAGCTTGTGTAAAAATGAACCCATTTCCATTTGTAACCCTCGTGATTACCATTATATCAGCCTCTTTAGTCAGTTGAGCCTTGGTTGCTTTCATCCCATCACCACCATCTCTTTGGTCGGTGATATGCTTTCACTTGGTTGTTTACCCTTTTTGAGAAACAATTGCAATGAGTGGTCTTATTAGCCAGCCTCTTCACATAAATAAACATGTTTTGAGAAGTTCCAACATCACCAGAACTAGTTGATACCCTAGACACCACTTGTTCCTCAAAATGGAGTACTCTTTAAGCTCTTTTTAGACTCTCTAAATATGAAAAGATTTCCGAGCACTTGTCCTTTCCAGCTCATTAACGGATTGGAAATGATATCTCTCTTGTATTATTTTACGCTTTTTCAGACTTGAGAGATTATCTTACGAAAAATAACTTGTGGAGTTTCCGATTAGTCCCTTTTTATACTCTCTAAATGTGAAAAGGACCAAGTTATCTTTGTCGTTAAACTCGTTAAAAGCATTAAATAGTGACAAACTTGTCCATCTAGACAAGACCAAGTTTCACCTTTGCTAGACTCATTAAAACATCAAATAGTGATGGATTCACCTGAAGGGTGAAATTATACAACAATAATATGTTATCCTCCTCAAGCTTGATAAAAATAAAGAGGTACTGGTCAGAAATGACAAGGGAAAATGGGAAAAAGCCAGGAACACTTTATGGTAGCAGGTCACTTTTGAACATGACACTTTCACCTCATCACCATGACTATGTGGGTTAGGTCATTCAACTTGATGGTTATCACACCATTGGTCTATCATACCATCCATCACTTTATTTTGGGTCAATGCTACCAATTCACTTCAATGTCGTCGATATGTTCAAGAGAAGTCATTCAGTTCAAAACTTCATCCTTTACAATACAGTAAACCTTCATTTTCATGCCCGCCATTCCTGAACCTTGTGTCGCTAGTCGATGTTTCATCTCCAAAATCATTTACCTCATTTCATGTTGTTGATGTGGGATACATCAAGGACCTCCTGCAATGAGTTGCTTCTTTTTGACATCAACACATCATCCAAGAAGTTGACTTAGAAACACCCCTTAAGTACCTTGAGGCTTGCATACATCAATGACAGATTTTTCACTTCTGGTGATAGGTTGACATCACTGGCTTTCGACCAAAAGACTTCAAATGGTGTTCGACATGAAATAATTTATTCACCCCTTGTGAAATGTACTGTTGTACCTTGAGGGTCATTATCATTATCGGTGATTCCTCTCGCGTTTGTTAACAACTGACATCATTGGTTGGTAATCAAATGATACCTCTCCATGTTTGACTTCGGATCATCTATTCACATAGTTAGACTTGTACATCGAGTGAAATATTGGATGAGATTGAAGACCCCAAATCTAGTTTCATCCATCCAGACTATGATATATTTTTCAAAAGTACTATATCAAATGTACAATGACCTTAAATTCATGGTCATTCACTCATGGGTCTACATCTGTAGACGACTATATTTGTACATGTAATGAAAGTTTATAAAGTTGAGCATGGGTATCCCTTCCCTCAGGTGGTTCGTGAGAAAAAATCAAAGTATCATGATATATGTATTGTAATTGATGCAGGTCTCCTTTCATTTTGAAAACTTCTGTCCAAGTCGTAAAGCATCTCACTCAACATGTTTATTTTTTACTTCATGCTTTAGGGGGCAACTGTTATAGGAAAATTTGAGCTCAATCATCCTAGAAACTTCCAGAAGTATCCATTAGATAAGGAACCCAACGGATTCATTTAAAAAATTCAATGAATCTCGCTCATAGCAGGTGAAACAAAGGCTAGGTGTGAAGCATAGCATGTACCTAGTGGTAAATTTAAGTTTCCATGTAGGTTATGTGAAGGGAATCACCCCATTCATCTTTGTCTATTTGGACGAAGCCAAAACGTTGTTGGATAACTGTCCTGCTTCACCACAATGACTTCCATCTGGTTACAAGAGACTCTCCCTTTCATCATGCTGGGGGCATGTAAACCAATATCAAGCATAGTTTTTCATTTCAATCTCATGTAAAAATGAAAGTGAATCCAAGCATAGCTTTTCGTTTTGAGCTTGCGTAAAAATGAAACTGAATCCAACCATAGTTTCTCGTTTTAAGCTTGTGTAAAAATCAAACTAAATCCAAGCATAGTTTTTCATTTCAAGCTTGTGTAAACATGAAACTAAATCCAAGCATAGTTCCCTATGGTTCAAGCCTGTGTAAAAATGAAACCATTTCAATTTGTAACCCTCATGATTTCCATTATATCAGCTTCTTTAGTCAGTTGAGCCTTGGTTGTTTTCATCACATCACCACCATCTCTTTGGCCGGTCATATGCTTTCATTTGGTTGTTTACCCTTTCTGAGGAACAGTCGTAATGAGTGGTCTTATTAGCTAGCCTCTTCACATAAATCAACATGTTTTGAGAAGTTCCAACATCACTGGAACTAGTTACTACCCTAGACACCACTTGGTACTCAAAATGGAGTCCTCTTTAAGATCTTTTGCAGACTCTCTAAATATGAAAAGATTGCCGAGCACTTGTCCTTTCCAGCTTGTTAATGGATTGGAAATGATATCTCTCTTGTATTATTTTACGCTTTTTTGAACTTGAGAGATTATTTTATGAAACAGAACTTGTGGAGTTTTCTTTTAGTCCCTTTTCAGACTCTCTAAATTTGAAAAGGACTGAGTTATCTTTGTCGTTAAACTCGTTAAAAGCATTAAATAGCGACAAACTTATCCATCTAGACAAGACTGAGTTTCACCTTCGATAGAATCGTTAAAACATCAAATAGCAATGGATTCACCCGAAGGGTGAAATTATACAACAAGCATATGTTATCCTCCTCAAGCTTGATAAAAATAAAGAGGTACTGGTCAGAAATGACTAGGGAAAATGGCAAAAAGCCAGGAACAGTTTATGGTAGCAGGTCTCTCTTGAACATGACACGTTCACCTCATCACTGTGACTATGTGGGTTGGGTCGTTCAGCTTGATGGTTATCACACCATTGGTCTATCATACCATCCATCACTTTGTTTTGGGTCAATGCTACCAATTCACTCCAGTGTCAACGATATGTTCAAGAGAAGTCATTGAGTTCAAAACTTCATCCTTTACAATAAAGTAAACCTTCATTTTCATGCCCGCCATACTTGAACCTTGTGTCATCAGTGGATGTTTCATATCCAAAAATAATTTACCTCGTTTCGTGTCATTGATGTGGGATACATCAAGGCACTCCCGCAACAAGTCGCTTCTTGTTGACATTAGCACATCATCCAAGAAGTTGACTTAGAAACACCCCTTCAATACCTTGAGGCTTGCATACATCAATGGTAGGTTTCTCGCTTCCAGTGATAGGTTGAAATCACTGGCCTTCGACTGAAAGACTTCGTATGGTGTTCGACATCAAATCATTTATTAACACCTTGCGAAATGTACTGTAGTACCTTGAGGGTCATTATCATTATCAGTGATTCCTCTCGCGTCTATTAACAGCTTACATCATTGGCTGGTAATCAGATGATATCTCTCCATGTTTGACTTTGGATCATCTATTCACATGGTTAGACTTGTGCATTGAGTGAAAGATTGGACGAGATTGAAGACCCCGGATCTAGTTTCATCCATCCGGGCTGTGACATATTTTTCAGGAGTACTATATCAAATATACAATGCCTTACATTCATGGTCATCCACTCATGGGTCTACATATGTAGACGATTATATTTGTACATGTAATGAAAGTTTATAAAGTTGAGCATGGGTATGCCTTCCCTTAGGTGGTTCGTGAGAAAAAATCAAAGTATCATGATATATGTATTGTAACTGATGTAGGTCTCCTTTCATTTTGAAAGCTTCTCTCCAAGTGGTAAAGCATCTCACTCAACATGTTTATTTGTGACTTCATGCTTTAGGGGGCAGCTGTTACAGGAAAATTTGAGCTCAATCATCCTATAAACTTCTAGAAATATCCATTGGATAAGGAATCCAATGGATTCAATTAAAAAATTTGATGAATCTCACTCATCATAGGTGAAACAAAGGCTAGGTGCGATGCATAGCATGCACCTAGTGGTAAAGTTAAGTTTCCCTGTAGGTTATGTGAAGGGAATCACCCCATTCATCTTTGTCTATCTGGATGAAGCCAAAAAGTTGTTGGATAACTGTCCTACTTCACCAGAGTGACTTCCATTTGGTTACAGGAGACTCTCCCTTTCATCATGCTGGGGGCATGTAGAAGCATATTTTTTCCTTTCAAGCTTGTGTAAAAATGAAACTGAATCCAAGGATAGTTTTTCATTTTGAGCTTGCGTAAAAATGAAACTGAATCCAACCATATTTTTTCATTTTAAGCTTGTGTAAAAATGAAACTGAATCCAAGCATAGTTTTTCATTTCAAGCTTGTGTAAACATGAAACTGAATCCAAGCATAGTTCCCTATGGTTCAAGCCTGTGTAAAAATGAACCAATTTCAATTTGTAACCCTCGTGATTGCCATTATATTAGCCTCTTTAGTCAATTGAGCCTTGGTTGTTTTCATCCCATCACCACCATCTCTTTGGCCGGTCATATGCTTTCAATTGGTTGTTTACCCTTTTTGAGGAACAGTTGCAATGAGTGGTCTTATTAGCCAGCCTCTTCACATAAATCAACATGTTTTGAGAAATTCCAACATCACCGGAACTAGTTGCTACCCTAGACACCACTCATTCCTCAAAATGGAGTCCTCTTTAATATCTTTTCAGACTCTCTAAATATGAAAATATTGCCAAGCGCTTGTCCTTTCCAGCTTGTTAATGGATTGGAAATGATATCTCTCTTGTATTATTTTACGCTTTTTCAGACTTGAGATACTATTTTACGAAAAAGAACTTGTGGAGTTTCCTTTTAGTCCCTTTTTAGACTCTCTAAATGTGAAAAGGATCGAGTTATCTTTGTCGTTAAACTCGTTAAAAGCATTAAATAGCGACAAACTTGTCCATCTAGACAAGATTGAGTTTCACCTTTGCTAGAATCGTTAAAACATCAAATAGCAATGGATTCACCCGAAGGGTGAAATTATACAACAAGAATATGTTATCCTCCTCAAGCTTGATAAAAATAAAGAGGTACTAGTCAGAAATGACTAGGGAAAATGGGAAAAGCCTGGAACACTTTATGGCAGCAGGTCGCTCTTGAACATGACACTTACACCTCATCACTGTAACTATGTGGGTTGGGTCATTTAGCTTGACAGTTATCACACCATTGGTCTATCATACCATCCATCACTTTGTTTTGGGTCAATGCTACCAATTCACTCCAGTGTTGCCGATATGTTCAGAGAAGTCATTGAGTTCAAAACTTCATCCTTTACAATATAGTAAACCTTCATTTTCATGCCCGCCATTCTTGAACCTTGTGTCATCAATCGATGTTTCATATCCAAAAATCATTTACCTTGTTTTGTGTCATTGATGTGGGATACATCAAGGCCCTCCTGTGATGAATCACTTCTTGTCGATATCAGCACATCATCCAAGAAGTTGACTTAGAAACACCCCTTTAGTACCTTGAGGCTTGCATACATCAATGGCATGTTTCTCGCTTCCAGCAATAGGTTGAAATCATTGGCCTTCAATCAAAAGACTCTGTATGGTGTTCGACATCAAATCATTTATTCACACCTTGTGAAATGTACTGCAGTACCTTAAGGGTCATTATCATTATCGGTGATTCCTCTCGCGTCTGTTAATAGCTTACATCATTGGCTGGTAATCAGACGATATCTCTCCATGTTCGACTTTGGATCATCTATTCACATGGTCAACCTTGTACATCAAGTGAAAGATTGGACGAGATTCAAGACCCCGGATCTAGTTTCATCCATCTGGGTTGCGACATATTTTTCAGGAGTACTATATCAAATGTACAATGGCCTTACATTCATGGTCATCCACTCATGGGTCTATATCTGTAGACGACTATATTTGTACATGTAATGAAAGTTTATAAAGCTGAGCATGGGTATGCCTTCCCTTAGGTGGCTCGTGAGAAAAAATCAAAGTATCATGATATATGTATTGTAACTAATGCAGGTCTCCTTTCATTTCGAAACCCTCTCTCCATGTGGTAAAGCATCTCACTCGACATGTTTATTTTCGACTTCATGCTTTAGGGGGCAACTGTTACAGGAAAATTTGGGCACATCAACCCTGACTTCTAGATCTGTATTGTTAAGGTCCATCAATCCCTAATTCAATTGTTTCCATTCCCTAATGAGGTAAACCTACTTCATGCTTGCTTCTCAAGAGTTTCCATGACACGATTCATCCAAAAAGTGTCCCTAAGGAGATCAGCACGGGGAGCCTTCTATCAGGCTACAATGCATTGTAGGAACTACACTGTCTAGGTGCTATGCATTGCACCTAGTCTTTGTTTCACCTACGATAAGTGAGATTCATCTAATTTTTTAAATGAATCCATTGGATCCCTTATCCAATGGATATTTCTGGAAGTTTCTAGGATGATTGAGCTTGCATTTGGATGAGGAAGAGGATGAATGAACCTTAATCCATTATGCCTTCCTCTATGGAACCACTTCCCAATTTTGGCAAAGCACTCATGAGGGCGATTAATGGCTTAACCTCCTCCATTCAACTATAAAATGACCAAGAATTCAAAGGCTTGGAAAGGTTGGAACTTCTTGAGCTAAGGAAATGTTGTTTGAATGAGATTAGGAAGAGTATTGTAATGATGTCAAATTGTTGCTTCATGAGGAGAGAAGGGTTTGAAGCTGGAAGGATGACACTGAATCGAGCATGCATCTACATAGGTTGTAAAGTTTTCTTCTATCAATAAAGAATTCTAAGCCTTTTCCACTCATGTGTTTATATGATGTATATCGTATTCTTGATTCAATGATATGTTTAGTTAACAGATCGTCATTATTGTATGCTTTGATGGGTTTCTCTCTTTGCTTGTGTGCAGGTACTTTCCAAGCGAGTTAAGTACAGAAAGGAGTGGCGGAATCGGTCAAAGGAGAGAGGGATCGAGCGAAAGTCACTGGTTGGTACCTTTGTTCTTCTTTCTCTTATCTGTTAACTATAGGAAAAGAAATGAATTACTTTGCCTATTGTTTCTAGACTAGCTACTAGGTCTATAGGGTTAGGCGTTTGAAGAACACTAAATTTTCCCATAACAGCCCCCCCCCCCCCAATATGTGATGATTGTTTGGTCTATGTTGATTATCTATGTTTTTTCGAGTGATTTGGTATTTTTTCTTCTATTTATTATGTGAAGCATGGCAATTTCTTCTTAGTTTTTGCATCGCTCTCCTAGCCAACAAATCAGGTCAGAGTGAGGCTAACAGAGAAATGGTCCTTATGTATATCCTATGTAATATTTTTAACAATTAATAGAAAATCTTGGATGACAAAAAAATCATTACAACCATCTCCCAATATTTGACCTCACTGGGACAACATAAAAAGGAGAACCCCTTGTAATTATCGGGTCATTTATCTATACCAACAAGTTTTCATTTAAACAATCATTTTATTTATTTTTTTATATTATCATGTAGGGTAGTTGATAAATCTAGTTAATATAATATACCATATGTGTTTTTTTTACATAAACTTCATGACTAGATCATGAAAGAAAAATAACATAGGGAAAGGGTCACAAAACAAAGTCAATGAGTCACAGTCCTTGGAAAATTACATCTACATATCACTACCACATTGTTTTGGACACATGTCTGAATGGGTTCACCATGGAACCTTTTGTTTGAACATTGCAATATGTTTAGTAGAGACCCATCTATTATTAACTTCAGACATATTTCATGCTTTTATTCCATCAAGTCCTCCCATCAAACATTTGTTGATGCTTAGACGAGTTAAAAAACCTTTAGATTAATTATTCATTAGACCCATTCAAAATATCCTCTATTAGTTATTCATGAACCATCTAAAATACTTGTCTTATCTTGGAACAACTTATAACCTTGATTCATTTTGGCCTTTATTTTCCTTATTTTTGTGAGTGTGTTTTTCTTCCTTTTATTATGTATTAAACCATACCAAGTCTTGCAAATTTCTTCTTTATTTATTCTAATATTAAGTGTTCTATATATATCTTTCCCATACTAAATTGATTTTTATTTTTCCTTTCTCATGCCCATAACATCCAAACAAATAAACTAACATTCAAAATACCCTATATTAGTTATTCATGAACCATCTAAAACACTTCTCTTATCTTGGAACAACTTATAACCTTGATTCATTTTGCCCTTTATTTTCCTTATTTTTATGAGTGTGTTTTTCTTCCTTTTATTATGTATTAAACCATACCAAGTCTTGCAATTTTCTTCTTTATTTATTCTAATATTAAGTGTTCTATATAAATCTTTCCCATACTAAATTGATTTTTCTTTTTCCTTTCCTATGCTTGTAACATCCAAACAAATAAACTAAAAAAAACATTGAAAATTGATAAATAAGTAGAGATTGAAGATGCTTTAAATTTTTTTTTTTTTATCTATTCATATTATTAAATATATTTTCAAACATTTCTTATACTAGTATAAATGTTATTTTTAAATTATTGAAAAAAATATCAAATCTATAATATGATTGAATACTCACATTGAATAAGAAAATCATAATGAATATATTGTTCTTATAACCTAAATAAAAATACATAAAACCATTTTATTGGTTGTTTGTGCCTTGTATGTTCTTAATAAAACTATTTGTATAGATCAAAATGATTCATCGATCATAATTGATCTTGAAGTCGTTTGAATCTTTTTTTTTTTTTTTTTTTTTTTTTTTTTTAAATTACGCTAAGCCTAGGCTATGGTTAGCCCCAATGTTGAATGGAAGAACAATGTGCTCATTTGTAAGATGCTATCACGAAAATTATAAAACGATTACTTAAACTTAGATACCCCTTGGAATAATTTAATTTTCCAAAAATAAATGTCATCTTTAAACCCTCAACGTAAAATTTGAACCTATAACCTAATTAGAAAATGGTTTGAATCTGTTATATAAAACCGTTTTCTTAGTGAAAAGTTTGTGCCTTTTATGCACTAAATAAAACTATTGCACAGATCAAAATAATACAATAACTATAATTGATCTTGATGTCATTTGAATCTGTTGTCACACAGTTTTGCTGGTGGAAAGTTCACTTAGTTTTATCAAAAAATGCACTTTTAATGGTTTTTAAGCAATTTTAATATTTTGTGTCATACATTATTGTTGTTGGTTTGCATGCGGTTGTCCTAAGAAACCGTCGCACAATTGAAAATTAAATGACGGTGGTAATTGTACCACCAAACAACTAGGTGCTCGCGGCAGCGATCCTCTATTTCTTCTCCCCCGATATCCACTTCTTTCTCCACCGGTCTTGGCTATTAGCAGCTAACTAGGTGCTCCCATCGAGCGGTAGCGATACTCCTTCCCTCATTGAGTCACTTCATTGAGTAACATAATGCACCATCGGCCTCACGCTTCAAATACTATCATCACTCCCGGTGGATATAATCACAGTGTGTCTGTCTGTTGCATAATCAAATCCTAATCCTAGATAGGAGCCATAGTAAGAATTGTCGTCGATTCATGCCTTCGATCCAATTGCTAAACCTAGTGCCGTATCGATAAGTGAGGCGTAGGGTCGATGGTGTAGAGCGGCGGGTAGAGTTGCAGGGTTGAGGATAGAGAACATGAGGCCCTATAACCCTTGCAGTGGTATATGAAATTTGTCAAGATTGGTGCCTAGAGTGCTGTTAAGATCCTCGATAAGGTGAAAACTTGTTTCCTTGAACTTATAGGTCTCCATCTCCTCCCGGAACTCCTATTTCTTTAACTGCTCGTCCTCCTTTATCTTCCTCTTTACAATCTTACTCTCGCTAACCAAGGTATCCATCTGCACCAGGAGCACCTTAATAAGCTACAGAACCAACAGAAGCAACTCATGATACCACTCTACCAGGTTCTCCCTCTCAATCTCCGTAGACATCTAACACTGACGATTTGCATCTGAGATTTCACTTGGTGAAATGCCTTTACCGCTGCTTATGGGTCAACTCGACACACCCATCGCGGTATTCAATAGGATCTCAAACACACGAAGGGATTAGATCTTCCCTAACTGCATCAACTTCCACAGACGAAAGGTCAACCATTCCATCAACCGAATGAACTACTTTGGCTCCATCAACATCAACAACAGCAGAAACTCCCTCTAGCTCACCATATTCAAAAACTTTTTCACCATCATTAGGGACTCCCGCTCCCTCATACCTAACTGAATCCCGATCAACTGTAACTCCCTCTCCTTCATCCCTAACCCCACAATCTTGACTTCAAATAGTCCATACAGAAAGGGGATGCTTCTAGCCTGTCATACATTATTGTTGTTGGGTACATTGTCCCAAGAAACCGTCGCACAATTGAAAATTAAATGACGGTGGTAATTGCACCACCAAACACGCTCCACGGACATGGCATGGTATAGGATTAAACAATGTAGGGTTTCACATGTAATTTTTTAAAGTTTTTTTTGTTGGTTATAAATACATACAGGCCTGGAATTTCAAATTCTTGTAGCCTACTAAATGAAAATTTGATGACATTTTAGTATTTTTCACGCTTTTCATTTTACGTTTTAAGCAAATTTGTGAGTGTCAAATTCTTTTTATCAAAAAACTCTCTTTCAGCTACTTTTTGCATTTCAACATTATTTTGCATGCCTCTCATTTTAGGTTTTAAGAAAATTTGTGAGTGTCAACCTCTCTTTATCAAAAAATTGTCTTTCAAATACTTTTTTCATTTCAACCTTCATTAATCTCAGCATTTTAATCTCCACATTTTAAGAAAATTTATGAATATCAACCTCCCCTTATCAAAAACTCTTTTTCAACTACTTTTTACATTTCAAAATTCATTAATCTCCTTCGGAGAATACTTTGTTTTTTCCTAAATTAGCTAAACGAATCAAGGTTTATTTCAACATGAAGGCTTGTGAAAAGCTAAATAAAATGGTTATGTTAAACATGTTAGTTGTGAAAATTTTGCTTTAAACAAAGGAAAGGTAAATAAAAGAACAATAGGGGAGCACAACAACAATGTTGGAGGAATTCATGAAGGTTAAATAATTTTTTCTCTAATATAGAAAGCAAAAATAGACATGAGAAGGTGGTGATTTGGATATTCAATATAGAAAAAATAATAATTAATTTACTTTATAAATATTTTAATATATAAAAATAAATAATTAAATATAAAATTACATATATTTTTTATAAAAATAAAAGAATATATATACTTTATAATAAAAATGAAATGATATATGAGTTTATATAAAGCTTAATTTTAAATATTTAATAAATATGTCTAAATATTAACCAGTTATGAGTTTATATATTTTGTTCTATAAATATTCAATAGATAAAGTCTTCAGTCATCATAAAATTAAATTATCTCTTTTCCCTTCTCTTTCCAAACCAAAACCATACGCCACTAAGTTTGAACTCTCTTCTGGACCGGTTCAGTCCATAGTCCATTCATAATTCTATGCATTACAAACTCTCTTCTGTACGGTTCAGTCCATTCATAATTCTAGGCATTAAGTTTGTTTGTAGAGGTATTATCAATTTTGATGGTTGAAATTTGAAATTAAACGTCATTTTGACAGGTTACAAGTGTATAACACACGTCAACTTTGACGTGGAAATTTTTTCAATGATTGTCAAATACGTCTTGGAACACGAAATACATCCTACAAGACGTCAAATTCTAGGCTTGAATACATAGATTGAAAGTAATTGAAAAGTTAAAAAAAGTTTTTGTTTATTATAAATATTAATAGAAAATCCCTGAAGAAGAGGGTCAGAGTTCCTCCATAGTTGGTTTTCATATTTTTCATTCACTTTGGTCACTCATTTGACTCTCCTTTGCTTTAAATATTTTGAAGGATGGTAACAATGATATCTACCACTACAGGGCTCTTATTGGTATGTTTCTTTTTAGTCGTTAACATTACTTTTATGTAATTTTCATGGGTATTGATTTTGAATATGAATATTATAATATAAGATAATATATATATATAATATATATATATATAATATATATAAAAGTGTTTTATCATGTTATTTAATAAAAAAATTATTTATGTTTTTTATTGAATTTAATAAATTAAGTAAATTATTTTTAAATTTATATTTTGTAATGATAATATTTAATTTTAATTTTAATGTTTTTTAGTTTTAAATTGAAAGCTTATTTTTTTTGGTAGTCGTTATTTTTGAATAACGGTGATGAGTTAGCCTATAGTGATGGTTGCCTTACAAATTGTGTTTGGTCGTGTATTCCAACTTTTTATGTTATGTTTATAAATAGTATATTTTCTTCGTCTCTTTTAGATCAATGAATGGGATTTCAAACATTAATTTATTTGCATCTATAATCTATTGTGACCTTTACACATTTATTTAAATCAAAATGCAAATTGGTGGCCTTCAATATTGCAACCAAAATGCTGCAACTCTTGAGGTTCCAATCCATAATTCTCAACCCAAGGTTTGTACAAACATAAGATGGGTCAAAACTATGCGTACAATAAGCACTATCCTTTTCACTTGCTGGCTTTTATAAGGGTAGAATTACTAAAATGATATCTAACTACATATAGATTGTTCCAATTGTTCTATGCTATAGGCAAAATTCAGAATTGTAGGAAATGAAATACAATAAGTAAACCTATTATAACTACAACCAAAGGAGGAAAACCACATAACTATAATGAAATGAAAGCATATCTATTCTACTAAGGAATGAAAGAAATCTCAAAATTGAAATAAAACTTATCAATTGCAAACCCAAATTCTATAGAAAAAGACAATTTCTATAGCGAAATGGGTCAAAGAATATACTTAGTCTCTTTCTTATAAATTCCATCTACAAGGTTCCAAGGAAATTATAACATATTAGAGAAGGTGAATTGTGAGTTGCATGCAAATTTTGGTGAGTTTCAGAAGATAAATGCAAACAAGAGTTTTTGTTTTGCTACATGAGACAATCCAACAAGAAGTAAATAGTGCTAAAGGCATGGTCACTAGAAAGAAAAATGGGCTAGATAAAGGCCAAGATATTATAAAGCACTCATATCCATGCCATGAAATTACTGGTAGAAGGATTTATTTAGCAAAATGTGTGGTTTTAGAGTATCCTATGGATGCAAAAGTGGGGGACTATGCAATCACAACAAAACAACAATAATGGACAAAAAATAGATATTGGCATGTAAAGTGAATTTAGATACATAAATAAAAGTGCTAATAAAACAATATAATCACTAATAATGCTATCATCTAATGCCCAAATATTGCATAAGAAAACACTATTAAGAAATAAGCTAATTAAACTTGCATAAAAAAATATTCATGAATAAATATAGAAATGAATAAATTTATAAATAATAATGATATAAGGGTTATTGAGCACTTAAGATGGTCCCTAACCAAAGTAAGATTATATTCTTGAAGGAAAAATAGACTAAATACTAAAACCAAAGCAATATTTCATTAATTGAGGAATCACTTACATAGTAAAAAGTTGCAGAATTTGAATACTAGACTTTCTAGACTATTATCCTATTACTTCTACTCACTACTAGCTTACTAATGGGATATTAAAGCCCTCTATTTATACAAAATGAATGACAAGTAGCCTACTTGAAAGGAGGATTGTTTTCCCTCCAAAAGACATAGACAAATGGATCATGTTGCTTGAGTCACCTCATAGCTACGATGAGGAGTATTTATTGCTCCAAGGTAGTCGAGTTTGAACCTTCCGTAGTAGGGGATGGGTCCCACAAATCGTTATGACTCGATATCCTCATAATTTATGAAAAAACTTCTCAATATGTTGCACAATAATAACATTAGGTACATAAATCATGATAAATCTCTTTAACCTCCCTCAGTACTCATTTGATATAAGAAAATGTTATTAAGTGAAAAAAGGAAGGTCTAACATATCCTTTATGTGCCTTCAAAAGGTTAGATGAGCCTTATGTTTTACCAAATTTGGAGGCATGTCATCTCCCCTACTGAAACTATTTGTCATCCTTTGAGAAACCTATTATTCCTCTATTTTTGGAGGAGGGCATTAGACCCCACCTTCCAAATTTACCCAAGCTCACAATCTTGCCAAGACAAGTGTCACTATGACATGACCTAATCTCCAAGTTCCAATTAAGGAAGTGGGGCCTACACACTAAACACTTACTGGCATCCCATAGGGACTACAGATCACTTTGGAGTTGGAAAACTACCCAGGTGATCAATCCCTAAGTTGGAACCCTTTTTCTTTGAGGTAGCTATTATCAACCTATTTTTCTCCCTACGGTTAGTCCTCTTGAGGCATTATGTTGTTGACATTTTACTTTGGTCTTGACCATTATTTTTCCCATATTTTCTCCCCATCCACATGCATCACAGATTATGAGTGTGGTTGGAACCCTCCAATTGCATGGAAGGAACCTTCTCTGTGTGGTTTTGGCCAAGATTTCGTAGTTTTGTCCATGCAGTTAGGATATTTGTTCTAGATAACTATGCTTCGTAGGAGATCAATTCAAATCATGTTCTTATCTAATTTATTTGAGCTATATAGGAAACACTAATGAGAAGCTTGTCTAAATTCTCTTCATCCTAGATGTCTACATTCATCCTCCTTCGAGTCTTCCTCTTCTTTTTTATACTCGGCCATTCTATAGGGTGCTGCTAGTTAGAATCTATGAGCCTGAATAAGAGAGTCATATGTTGCTATTGTGATTTAGTTTTGAGAGCTTGATGCTGCTTTGATTTCTTATTCACTATAGTGGGGAGACTCTTCCAAAATGAGGAGAGGACTATGGAAGCTAAACGTATATTAATGTATACTCGTTTATATGGGTAATGAATATTTATGTTCCCCTCCTTTATATCATCATTTGCAGCGATTTATGTGCATGCATTTCTTGATGTCTTGAGTTGATAAGATTTTTTGGAAGGTCACTTGTCATATTTTTTTGTTTGTATTTATGTGTAGGTTTGGGATTGGAAGTAGGAAGAAGAGTTCTTTGTATTGGAGCAAAGAGTATTATGCATTAGACTCAAAAAACTTCACTGACCTATGAGGAGGAAAGGCACTTTCTCAAACCCTTGTAGCATTAAGAATTGCATGGAGACAGGTTGTATGATCATTTAACTTAGGGGATTTATATTGTCTTGGGTTAGCCATATTATTTTGTTGTCTAGTGATCCTAATCGAGCTTAGAATTATGGAGCAATGGCTCCATGCGTGTAGAATTTACTACAACACTAAATCCCTAACTGCATCCTTAACATTGCATCCATGTCGTTGGAAGCCTATAGCCGCACTCACAAGCTTGCTTCCATGCGGTTGTCACCCAAATCCTCTAGTTTTATGCATGTATTTCTAAGATGTAAGCCACTTTTCTAGGCTAGCCTCCAAAACACTATCCAAAACTTCTTGTAACTTCCCATAAGCATAGAAAAGACAATAAAAATGTTAAATATTCAACTTGAACTAAAATATTGACCTAGACATGCCTAATCCTTGATATACATTTCGACAAACATATGATGAGGATGTAAGTTATAGGTCATGAATGCATATCTAATCATAAACTGAAAATCTTCATCTGGGAATCACCAAGAGAGCTCTAAGCCCTCTCTAACTAGCTTCAATAACACTTGTTATCCCATGCATTAATCAAAATTTCATTAGATTATGAAAACATATCAAAACCCATAGATAGAATATATCATAGAAGCAACATATAAACATAATGGAACCATGAAAATCAACCATAATGTAAACATGATAACCAATACAAGTGCTCATAGACTACAACAATAAAATAACTCTTATTAACACATGAAAATGCCAACCAAGTCAGGGAATTCCACATACCACCTAACCATATATTGGGTTGAACCAAATCTCTCTTTCAGCCAATCACCCCCACATCATATTCCAATAATTAATGTGGGATCTCATCGGTTAAACTAAAACAAAACCAAGCCAACGATTCCATGAGGCCAACTACATCAACCCTCAACCACAATCATTTCACCTCTATAGTCTTTAAATCACTAAATTTAACTAGGTCGGTCTCTACCCAAGTTGTCTAGGGCTCCAAGAAATAGTAATTCAACCCACATATTTCTAGGGCTCCAGAGTATTTGTTCCAATCGGGGTTCTAAGGAATAGTAACTCAACCCACCAAGGGCTCCAAACTATTTTCCCCAAACTACATCTCTAGGAACTAGTAACTCAACCTAAACTATTCCAGGGCTTACAGAGGATTTGTTCCAACCCACAACCATAGGGAACCTGAGCACTAATGAGAAAAACAAGTGGGAAACCCATAACACCATGGATATCCAGAAAATAGAAAGGTAAGGTTGAAACCAATGTCAATAAATGCAAATATCCATCCCAATGACATCACATGACCAATGAATCACATGCATATACCATGCATCCAGAAATCAGGAAGAAAATCACTCATGCATCATGTTACCTGCAAAGTATCCTTTTTGTAGTGGTTGATCCAAATTTTCCCTTGTGTTTCCCTGCTTTCATTTTCTTCCTTCTCCAAATCCAAGTGAATACTAGAGTGCTCCAAGCATTCTCCAAGAATTCTCTAAGTGTGCAAGAGTATGAGAGTGCAAAGCTAAAACTAACAAAAAGCTCAAACTAACCAAAAAGCTAACAATTATTTCTCTAAAGCCTTTTTTTATTATCGAGGCCTCTATTTTCTTCATTTTCCTTCCTTTTCCCTCTATTTTCCATTACATGCAAACATGTGTCTCTTCGTCTCTATTTTCTCCCATTTTCCTTTGTTTTCATACGTAAAATGCCAATTACTACCTCTTTGCCTTTACCAATTCCTTTGCCAATTTTCATATCCATTAATTAATCCATAAGTTATGCTCACTATAATGTTTTACCTAACATTAAGCTTGGAATACATGTCTACATATATGTGTGTGTGTGTGTGTGTGTGTGCACATATACCAAAACACATGTTCCAACACAACTCCCCAACTAGAAAATGTGGAAGGATACAAAGCCTGCATCTGATTAGCCATCTCCCATGTAGCTTCATCAAGTCCAAAGTTCTTCCACTTCACTTTAACTTTCTCGCTTGCTTTTTTCTAGAACATGAGTTGTTTTCGCTGCAATATGCACTATGGTTATGGCTTGAATTCTCCTCTGGTTCCACCTGCAATACAAACCAATCAATCACATGAACAACATCCTCTACATATCTCTTATGAAAATAAACATGGAAAACATCATGAAATTTCACTCTCAATGACAATTCAAGGTTCTAGGCCACTGGTCCAATCCTCTCAAGTATCTCAAAAGGCTCGCAATATTGAGGTGCTACCTTGGCACATGATCCAATCCTCAAGGAGCTCCTCTTGGGCTTGATGTGCAAGTGCACATGATCCCTAACTTGAAACTCCTTGAATGAGCTATGTTGATCCGCATAACTCTTATGTCTATCCTGTGATACCTTGAAATTCATTTTGATAATATGCATCTCCTTGTCCATCTCAACCAACATATCTGGTCCAAGTAGCACCTTGTTCACTGGATCACTCTAGCTGATGGGAGTATTACAACTTTTCCCATAAAGAGCCTTAAATGGACTCATACTCAAATATTTGTGATACCCATTATTATATGAAAACTCTACCAGTGGAATATACTCATCCCGATTCCTCTATTGATGCATGACATACCTCCTCAACATGTCCTCAGGAATCCTTTTAAGCCTCTTTGGTTTTCCATATGCCTACAGATGATAAGTTGTACTGAAAGCTAACTTTGTCCCCAAGCCTACAAAGAAGTCCTTCCAAAACTTGGAAGTGAACATGACATCTCTGTTTGATATGATCTTCTTGGGAACACCATGAAACCAAACCATCTCTCTAATGAATATCTGAGCTACCATTCTGGCTAAATTAGTAGACTTCACTACAATAAAGTGAGATACCTTACCCAACTTTTCAACCACAACCATGATGGAATCATTCTGTCAAGATGTCCTTGAAAAATATGTAATGAAATCCATGGAAATAGCCTCCCATTTTCATTTTGGAATCGAAATCGGCTGCAACAAACTAGCTGGGTGCTTACACTTTGCCGTCACCCATGGATAGTCCAAGCATCTAGAAACAAACTCAGCCACCTCTTTCTTCAAGTTTGGCCAATGATAAGAATTCTTGATTGTTTTCAAAGTCTTATGATGTCCTGGGTGACCTGAATATGACTTGACATGAAACTCCCTCAAGATAAGCTTCTTGAGGTCACTGTCATCTGGCAGATAAAATCTTGTTCTTGAATCTCACCAAGATATCTATCGTGGTATGATACTCCTCATCCCTATCACCTTCACCTTGTTGTTTCAATCTCTTCTTTAGTTGCTAGTACTTGTCATCATGTTGTCTTGCACGTAAGATTCGCTCCTTCCCCTCTGTCCCATATGAACTCACAACTGAAATGTAATTCACCTGCACTCTTCTACTAAGATAATTTGTAACTGTTTTCTCCTTGTCCTTCATTAGAGAAAATTTCAGCCCAAAAGTGGCCTCCTAAGGAAAAATAATAAAATAATAGTTAAAATATTAAAATAAGAGTTATGAATTTTTGAGGGAAAAGAAGAAAACTACTTTTTTTAATTGTATTTTTGGCTTATCTCCTTATAGGTTTACTCACATTTCATGTGTAGACACTCATTGGATGCGGAATTAAATTCCACATCCAATAAGTACCCATTATGCATAATTTTGAGAAGAACCACTTTAATAAAAATTGAAGAGACATTAAAAAAATGTTTTCAACAAACGTTTTTACTTTATCTTATTTTTTTTTTATCAATGTTTGTTTTATCAAAAGTATGCATAGTGGGTACTTGTTGGATGTGGAATTTAATTATGTATCCAACGAGTGTCTACTTGTGAAATTTGAGTAAACCTATAAGGAGATAAGCCAAATATACAATTAAAAAAATTAGTTTTTCTTCTTTTCCCTCCAAAATATTTACATATACCTCTTTTTAAATTTAAAAGATTTTGATTTGTTTACATATTATGACACAGAAACTACATGAAAATTTCATGGGCACTTTTAGGCTAAAGTTTCCTCTAATGTATGTAACTGATATCAAATTCAAATTCACTTAGACTATCCAACCATATAGATTTATTGGCATTAAGATTAGGTTGGTCAAACAAATAACTCAACCCACTATGATCACTCACCAAAATAAACTTTCTGTGAGGAAAATAGTGTTTCCACATCTTCAATGCATGAATAATAACGTCCAAATCAAGATCATGAGTCACATAGTTTTTCTTGTGCTCGTTCAACTTCCTTGACTTGTAGAAAACCACATATCCTTCCTACATCAAGACCCCAGCAAGTCCTTCCTTGCAAGCATCTGTACATACCACAAAATCCTTATGATGATATGCAATATTCATAACTAGAGCATTTGTAAACAGATGCTTTAACTTCTCAAAAATAGTTTCACACTCCTCATTCCATTCAAACTTCTTCTCTTTCCTATGTGAGGATGTAATAAGATAGGCAATCTGTGAGAAGTTCCTAATGAACCTCCTATGATACCTTGCTAGTCCCATGAATGATCGGACCTTGTTCACATTCCTAGTAGTTGTACTCTCCATGATATCTCTGATCTTTTTCGGGTTGATTGCAATACCGTCATTAGAAACAACATGCCCCAAGTAATGAACTTCAATCTGAAAGAAACAACACTTGTTGAACTTGGCATACAATTGATGTTCTCTCAACAATATCAACACCACTTCCAAGTCCTCTACATGCTCTTCCCTGTTCTTATACTATATCAATATCTCATTGATAAACACTATCACAAACTTGTCTAGATGATGATGCAACAAACTATTCATAAAACACATGAAAGTAGTTCGATCATGAGTAAGACTAAACGAAAACACCACAAACCCGTAATTCCCATACTTGGTACAAAATGCAGTCTTGTAAATATATTATTCTTTGATGTGCACCTAATGATATCCCGTTCTCAAATCAATAGTTGAGAACATTGTTGCTCCCTTCACCTGATCAAACAAGCCATAAATCCTCAGCAATGGATACCTATTCTTGATTGTTACATTTTTCAGTTTCATGTAATCAATGCACAACCTAGGAGTACCATCCTTCTTCTTTACAAACAATACTGGTGCACCCCAAGGTGACACAGTTGGCCTTATGTATCCCTTGTGAAACCACTTTCCTTAAGCTACAGCTTCATTTCTACCAACTTTGGTGTTCTCATCCTATAAGGTGTCTTTGATGCTGGTGTTTCTCATGGTACCAACTCAATAGAGAAATTAAATTCTCTATTAGACAATGACTCTAAAATCTTTGCTGCAAATACATCCTAAAACTATTGCAAAACATGATGCCTCTTCAGAACTTCATCATCCTCAACATCCTTTCCTTCATCACTAGAAATATGAATTTCAAGCAATACACATCCTTTCCTACAACCACACTTTTCCTACATAAGTTTAACCATTCCTACTGATCTAGGCTTACTCTTTCCTTGTAAGACTCTTCCTTCCATTATCATCCAGGCAATCAATAGTTATATCATAGCAGACTACTTTGGTCCTATGAATGAGCAACCAATTCATTTCTGAAAGCATATTGTATGATCCCAGAGGAATAAAATTTAGATGCACTAATGAAAGCATACCATTCAGCTCAAACGCACATGATCTCACCCAATGATGAACTAGTTTCTATGTCCCTATATCCAACTGCACCAACCAAGACTCTACATGCACCTCTTTATTCAAACCACTCTTATCCACCAGGTTAGGATTAACATAACTATAAATAGATCCAGGATGAATAAAATAGTAACAACTTGATCACAGAGCTTACCTTCCATCTCAATAATGGATGTCTAATAGTATTCCTACCTATTATCAAGTGCTTCATAGATCCGAGGAATACTCTACCCAACATATATAACTATTTGTGTCTCCTGAGCACTATAGATATCAGGTATGCCACATGGTTCCATGGGAAATATCTCCTATGAAGCTATCCACCACAAGTCCAACAATACAAGGGCTTCCTCCCATCACCTTTATTATTCTTATCTGGTTGATACCCATGTCCTCTGTCAATGACATTGAACTTCTTATAAGGTGCCACATTCTTCTTATCACCTGCATCTTGAGGTATTCCCCACTTCTTAACCTACATTCGCTTAGTCTTATCATTACCTTTATAATCCCACTTAGGCTCAATCTTATGCTTAGATTACTCATAACAATCCTTTAGCTTCTTAATGAGTTCCTCCAAAGAGTGAGGATCGTCATACTCAATCTTATATTTAAATGCTAATGGAAATCCACTGATGAACCTTTGGACATTTGTCTTCTCATCCTTAATATATGACACATACCTCAACAATTGCAAAAAATTAGTTCTATTCTTCATCTATTACAACTCCCATCTTCAGCTCATAGAACTCCTTGGCATTTCCATCACAATATATCTAAGACAAATACTTATTCCTCTATCCTAATGCCTCTTACATGCTTCACATATGCCCACTAGATATTTTCTCCTCCCTTAAGACTGAGAATAATTATCTTGGCGTTTATATTCTTTGAATAGTCATGCAACCCAAATAACTTCTTCATCCCAAGAAGCAATGCTTTTCTGCATCTTTCGGTTTCTTCACATTCCCATCAAAATTAGGAGGCTTCACTTTCTTTAATCATCGAGCAGGTTAGCTTCTCACTCCTCCTATAAGGATGATGGGAGTGATGGCCATGATGTCTCTCTAAACCATAACTAGAATAAAATACATAAGGACTACCTCTCATGTCAGGTGTATCCAACCATCTTCCACCTCTTGCTACGTTATCCCTGTCCAACCTGTAAATTGATCGAGACCTACTATATGCCCCATTTAACCTTTCCTTTTGTCCAAGTTTTATCCTAAACTATCCCTATCTCTTAAAATATTATAAGCTTTGATGAATCATTGCATTGATATTCACTTTCTTTTCTTGAGCTCTAGAAAATGTTTCCTAAGACTTAATTATCTTGTCATTATCTACCATGCAACTTCTGATTTCTTCCTTGAATCAAACTTGTTAGTGTATCCACTATATTAGGAGAGTAATCATCTGCTTTCTACTCAGCTAATTTGTACGAAGAGTTGCATGAACTATAGTCCACCATTATTCTTGTCATATTTGATCTTTTATCTCCTACCATCATATCATGTTAGATAAACCAAATAGAAACATAATCAAAATCACACCTTATAGAATTTGTGGGGAAGTTATCTCATCTGCACAAATTATTCGAGATTAGTATGATATAGATACATAATAGCATCAACATGTCAACATCAGAATGATGAAACAAACTAAAATAATGACCATCACAATGCATACATAACAACATATTTACAACTAACATGCATACATAAAAATCACATCTACCTTGATGTCTAGTGCTGTAGCCTAACTCTGATACCAATCAATAACCAGATATCAAAGGAAAGGTTCCAAGGAATGAATCTTCTCTGATACTAATATGTAACTACCTTCATCCCAAATTCACCCAAACTCACAAGCTTTCTAGGATAAATATGAGACGTTGCTATGACATGACCCAACCCCAAAGTTTTAGTTAAGGAAGGAGGGCCTACAAAATGAACACTTAATAACATCCCACATGGACTATATATCACTCAAGAGTTGGACAACCATCCTTGGTGAGAAATCCCTAAGATGGTGATCCAAGATCTTTTGCTTATATATGCATTAAAGAATTACATGCATAAATTGTAGCTTAACATAGAAATTTAATGTGTACATGAGAGAGGAGGAGAAACACATAAAGCATGGAAAAATACAACAAAAATTGATGACGGAGTTCGTCCGACTTGGACTACGTCTCCGGGCCATGCTCAATCAATGGGGAGGCCTCCATTCATTAAGTGGCATGAGAAAAAATAGTACAAGCATCAGTTACAACAAAGGAGTTTTATACCTCCATACTAAAAAATGGCCGAAAAATTCAGAACTTTGATGTAGAAACAGATAGTGCCATTGCATTTGTGGTGTCGAGAAATGCTGAAACCATATAAAATTTGTCAAAATCTGACAAAGTGAAATTTTGGCCCTCCTGCAAAATTCTGCCTTGAACTGTGTGCCCTGCCTCCTTTACCTGGGCACACTGACAAAATGTGTTCAAATAAAATATTGGTGGTGGATTTTCCTAAGTGGATGGTTGGCGAGTTGGTTAGGGCTCTGATTAGTATGGAGTAGGTCGGGGGGTCAAACCTCGCCTCCTCCTTTTTTTATACATTACCAACAATTTTTTTTTTAAATTAAAGTTTGGTTGGGTCGGGCCTGCCTTGGGCGGCCCGTCCACTATACCCACCTCCACCAGTATTCCTTAATTGATGGCATTTGTTGTGGGTTGGGTTTGTGCCCCAAAGGCTAGCCCACCCAAATTCATTGCATTGTTTTAAATAAGCCATGGCGTGGGGTGGTGGGGTCATGGCCGCCCACCCCATTTGTCTATTATTTAGAACAGTTCGGAGGGGCGTAGGGAGGGGTTGGGGGTTGTGGCCTGCCACCCCATTTTTTTATATATTTTTTTTGTTTAATAGAACAAAATGTGAAAATTTTGGAAATTTGATTTTGGACCGAAGGAGTCATTTTAACGAGGCAACAATTTTTCCTGGAATCTAGCTAGAGTTGGCTGGATTCTATCCGCTCAAAAAATTCCAAATTGTGCCTTCATTAATCCTGCCCAGTGATAAAAAAGTCACCCCAACATTGACTGCCTCTATCTCATTCATCAGGACTCGGATCAGAGTGTCGTTTGCGCCGTTGGAATTAGGGCGACGAGCACTTCAATCTGATGTCAAGTTCATCATCTTTCTGCCACTTTGAATTTTGAGCCTTTTCCATGCCACTAGTGTCTGGATATCCACTTGGATCAAGCCTCCCCATTGAGTAACATTTGGACCCCAAAAGCATTTACACTTAGCACACTGTTTGTGTCCTTTCATCCCACACTTTCGGTCCTCTGCACACAAAACTAGTACTTTTTTTTTGCAATCATGCACACTACACATGACTTAACAACCCTTTCTTTTTAAGAGTTTATAGCACACACTCGCTGGCCAAGGATTACATAAAAATTAATCAATACCTCAACTACTAGTAAAAAAAGGCCAAGATATCATCGTTGCGGTTTGAAGTGATAGGAAACGCACCATCACTTTTAAATTTACTTGCAACATATGATTTACAATGGTGGCCATAACCTTAGAAAAACCAACTTAACAAAGTAGACCACCGTCAATGGGGTGGTCTCATTTGTTGAACATGTTCACATTTTGTCTTCTCCAGTGATATTTCCCAAGCATGGAGCATCGGACATGCGGTTTGTTGGTGTCCCTCTTTGTTGCAATGGATACAATGATTTTTTTTCCTCCAAACTTTCGGGGTTGCCTTGAGGTGCTTTCCCCTTGTGTTCCTACAGTAAGTGTTTATCGGCCCCCCACTATCATTGGACTATCAGGAGGGAATTTCATCTTCTGTTGTTGGCTGGTTACTAGTTGTATTAGTGTTTTCTCCCATTTCCCTTTTGGTGTATCCGAGTCCTGCATGATGCGGCAATTCCTCAAATTTGATGGGGTTTATGATGCCTTTGCCTTTGATGCCGAGGCCCTTTTCCTAATACCCCATTTCTTCAGTAGTTTGGATCTAATCCCTGTAGTATGTTTTTCAAAAGCAATGAATTCATCATCATTTAAATCATATGAAATCAAGGAATCTCTTTTTACCTTCAGATAGCGATGCTGCAACTTTTCTAAGGCCTCATCATTGGTTTGAAACTGGCATAGTAATCTTTGTTTTTCTTCCCTTCCCTCCTGTAGAAGCCTCCTTAGCTCACCATTCTCTGCTTGGATGTAGTGGTTGATCTCCTCAAGTTTTTGGAGTCCTGCTACGGGGAGTGCCATTTTCGTTATGTTTGTTGAAATCCTTGATTCATGGCCAGAATCAGACACCAAATTTATGGGTCCTTCTGTCGCAGTCCCAAGTGCTGCAAACTTTGTTTCATCGCTGGAATCAAACCCCAAGTCAATGGGCCTACCTCATGAAAATACTATAGTTGCGACCTTCTCATCTTCCTCTGACTCAGAATCTTGGTTTTTTTGCACGGTGGTGATGATCTTCTACTTCCCCTTTCTATCATTCCTTTCAGGTCTTAGCTGAGGGTGCAACTTCCAGCATATTTCTTCATCATGCCCCTCTTTCTCATAATGTGTACAAGAGGGCTTTTCTCCCCTTTTCTTGGTTGCTGCGACTCTCTTTGGGTGGTCATCCTGTTCAAGTGTTCGCTTGTTTTCCAGATGAATGGCCTTTACACTAACCAAGTCAATGGTAGTAGGTTCAAACAGTAATAATGAATGTCTAAGGTAACTATGTAATGATCCAATATACTTAGTTACTACTTCAGGTGAATCAAGTGAAATGCTCAAATTAAGTGCTTGTTTTCTAAACTCCTCGGTAAAGCTTTGAACATCCTGACCTTTGCCTTGCCTTAAGTATTGCCAATCCATTAGTCTTTTTGCTTATAACCCAAGGGATAAATTTTTTCCTTTAATACAGAAATGAAACTAGGCCATAAGGAAAGAAGATTACCCACACTTTTACTGCTTCTCAATTTTCTCTCCCACTAGATGAACACGGTGCCACTTAGTCAAAGAGAGGCCAACTGAATCTTTGCTTCATCCTCTTTGATCTGCTGAATCTTGTAGTAGATCTCAATCTACCTAATCCAGTTATTAAGCTTTTCTGCATTACTTTCACAATTATACATGGTGTTGACTGATAAAAGGTGCCTTTGAAAACTCCTATTTATCCCACATTAATTATCAACCCGAGAAAGTCCTCTTATTTCAAGAGTGTACATAGTATGTGGCTGCTATTAGTTCAGAGAGTAATTTTTCCTAAATCGTTGTATACATCTTTTAATACAAGAGCAAAAAGATGCATCTAATGAATTCCTATTGCAATTAAAGAAAAATCAATCCTCTAACGAAATCAAATCTTACAGCAATTCAAGTAATAGCAGCATCAGTTGAGAGTACAGTAATGATAACTCATCTCTTCTTAACTGATTTAATCTAAGTCAAATTCAATCTTCATTAAATAATCCAACAAAAATGATATCAATCTGAGAGTCGAATAGCGATAATTAAACCCTTTACAGTTGATTAAATTAATTCGAAAGTAATTCAATCTGTAATGAAGGTAAATAGAATCAAATGACAGTGTTGTAAATCATATAAAGCAGAGATATTCTATTAGTATAAGAAAACAATAAACAATGAAGGAGATAAAATCACATAAAGCAAGAAAAGTATCAAACCATCACACTTACTAGAATAAAAAATGTATGGCACAAAGAAAGCAGTTAAATCCACCAGAGATTGGGCCCTTACCCGCCAGCAAATACTGCTAAGTTACTTCAGATAACGTGAGGGAATAGCAATTTCAATTATGTATTAATCATTTAACTAAAGAAAATTACTGTATATTCGTGTTCCTCTCAATAGTGAGAGTCCGTAATTAAAATTACAATTTCAATAATAACAGAGATTCCTCCCTTTCTTCTTACAAATGTCTCCTTTTATAATCAGAAAGGGTGAAAGATAAATGGTAAATGCGATCCCTCAGGATCTCTTGATCCCGAGGGATTCATAATATATTTCTAACTTTAGACATCCTTTCCTTTCTTGCACTGATCCTTCTGATTTTCCCTTAGCCTTGTGCACAACCACCGTGTTCCTTTTGTTGCTTATTGGTTTTTGTTGTTCCTTTGTTAGGGAACAACAATTGTCCCTTTTGTTGTTTTCTTCCATAAAGAAGGGTAAAAGTTAGCTAACTCGTAACTGCAAATAATTGCTTCATTTCCTACCATAATACCTTAATAGATTAACGCATTAATATATAGAAAGGATAAGAATAAAGAAAAGAAAAAGGATGATGGAATTAATAGTAAACACATACCCATTTCGTGACTCAACATACTCCCCTGCTTACCCTGTTTCATGGCCTCATGAAAAGCAAGTAATTCGTATGCAGAGTAGTTAAGGAGTAGGATAGAGAAGGAACATCGTATAGTGGTCTAAAGCCATGATTCTGGGCCAAGATCTCGAAGATGCGCCCTCTCTGTCCTTCAGTCAATTTGTATATAGCCTGATAACCTTCAGCAAGATACCAAATAATGGGGCTACGGAACCGACATCCTAACCAATAAGGACCTTCTCTTAAAATGAGATTGTTATATGTGACAAAACGAATGTAGCTAGTTTAAAATATCTGTAATTAAATGGCTCTCTATCCTGTACACTACTAGTGGAGACTGTCCATCTAAGCTTGGTTGTAGCCAAAGAGCTTTCCTCGATGGAGAGGAAATATTCTACTCCCTTTTGTTTGGCCTATATTCTCCATGTTTAGGCCTACCTAGCTGGGTTCTCCTGGAAGTGTGTCAATAGGTTGGTTCACCTCTTCTTGAATGGCCTCTGCTCCTGTTTCTGCTTCGTAGCTTACATTTTCTGATATAATTATGTCATGGCCAGAGTTCTCTAAAGATTGGGTTGCTCCCAAATTAAAATTGAGCAGACTTTCAAGCTGTATGAAATCATTCATATTGGCCAGGATCTGGGCCAATTCGATATCATGCAATAAATCACCATGGGGACTCGTGCTTGGTGTTGAGGGAAGTCCTGATTCATTTCTTGGTTTATCTCCAGAACACCCTATTTTTTCCTCATGGTCTGATTCAGGGTTATCCTGGCATTCTATCTGTGAGTGTTGTTCACTTCCTGGGCTAGACAATTCTATGGGTTGGCTGACACTACCTTGAGGATTCTCGGCCACTCCTATTATTGACCTCAGCCTTGAGGATCGTCTGAGCTTTTGGGGTGTGTTCTTTGCAAGGTGCGTCCTCTTCCTTTTCGAAATAGGGTTAGGCGCAGGCAGAGCTAAACCTCCTTCAATAGCAAATATTAGTTCCTCCCAGCTTGATTGCTGCTGGGCAAGGTTGTAGCTAATTATCAGTTTGATCAAACAGTTGTGGCTTACTACATTTTCTATATGTTGGGACCTTCTTATCCTTTTATTGGTGTTATGCAGTAGAAAGTTCAATAATGCAGGTAAATTCAAAGAGCACTTTTTATTTCAGAACTTCTAAGAGTTTAAGTCGATGCGACCTGACCACATCTTTGCGCCCATCACATGTGATGTAATTTTGGACGATTCTTGCTAGTTCTCCCCATGGTTCTCCAAGGGATGATGGTCAAACGCCTTTGCCTTTGATGATCAGCTCCTGTCCTTCATCCTTAAAGGCTTTGATCACATCATACTATTTCAAACGTTTGTTAGCCCATACAGGTCCTTCAACTGGCAGCTATCACAGCGTCTGATACTATGATTTTCCTGCCCCTTACCATGGACTTTCCATTCTGTAGATTTCGTAAGAATTCTATGGCAATTTCCTTGTTGGGTGGCTGAAATCACGTAAAGTATGCTATCCACCCAGCTCGAGATAAAATTTCTCTGGCTGAATCAGAAACAGCCAGTATTAGTGGTTCTCTATGCACTATTTTTCCTCCCATACTGCATGTATTCTACAAACGGTTAGTGTAACAAAGATAGCACAGCAACAAATAGAGGCGATTAATGGAACAAAAAATTGTTATAAAGGCTATATTGGATGATACTTCATAAATATACATACCGTTATTGAGGGTTGTCATCATACCACATGCTCTATGATCATAGAATGTCGTATCATTCTACAAAACCCAATGAAAAATTGACAGCATATACATATGTATGCTGGAGGTCCCCACCCCCCTTTGAAATGATAGGTCGCCTACGGCCAAATGAATGAAAGGGTAAAGTGTTGGCGGCAAAGTACATGGGTGATGTATTGGCAAGGTATGCTTATTAATGCAAGGATCATAATGAATATTGGAGTGGTGAACTCAAGGCTTGTACCTGAGAATTATGAATAAGTGATAGGCTACCATGATGTGATATGATAAGGAAAGAGAGACAATATGTGTTAGAAATGCTACTTTACTGCCTTATCCCATGTAGAATTTTTGTGATTGATTTTGTACAAAATTACTCATGCTTAAAGGTTCAAGGGAATTTAGGGACATAGTCTTTCCATAAAAAAATAATCATAAGAATAGGGTATTATAATAATGACTGATGTAAAATAAAGCTTCAATACCATCAACATAGCTACTGTTGCCTGCAGGTGTCCATAGCCTCGACAGAGTTGCTTTCTAACCCTTGGAACCATGGTCTTCTATGTATGATTTGGGGAGGTGTCTTATGAAGTCCATAATAGAGACCAATGTGTTGGTGTGGTAACTAGGTAAACACATTTCCATTCACTGGGAAGTAGCGAAAGTGGTTAGGCCGGCTCGTGATGAGACCTCCTATGTCCAAGGACCTTGTTTGTTTATGCATCCATTGGATCATATCCCTGGTGTGGTGGCCATAGTGGTAATGCCACTTTGTTTCTTCCTTATGATCATGGTAGGTTGGCTCGTGATGAGACCCCCTATCCTCCATCTGTGGAAAAACATCATAAAAATTGTTAGTGAATATATATGTTTGTATATTATATATATATATATAATATCTATCTTTTTTTTTTACGTAGAGGGTGGCTCATCGCTCCTTAAGAGTAGGGATGGCGGAAAAAGTTTGAAATCTCAATATAAAAAATATACCCATAAACTTATTGATAATACATAGAGAGGGTTATATAGGAAAGGGTGAACCAACATGGTATAGATAATCAATCAGTTTGGCTTGTGGTGAAAGTGAGAACAATGAAGTGATATAGATAACTGCGTCTTTTCCTTTTTTGATCATCACAAAGCATTCTTGTTAAATATGATAGTATTCAAGGTATTTTCCTGTTCCACTAGACTCCATATTGTATCTTTCATGCCATTAAGAGGTTTATAAAGAGTGAGCAGGGTTGGTCATACAAAGGGAAGAAAGGTTGTTCTCCAAAAAAAAAAAAAATAATACTCTCAAAGTGCTATGAAACAACAAAAGAAAACTCCACACAAAAGGTGTTGTTCCTTATAGGGAACAACAAGGAAAGACATGCAAAAAAGGTGCTATTCCTTAGAGGGAACATCAATTGTTCCTTGTAAGGAATAGCAAATGGAAAATACACGTAAATGGTGTTGTTCCCTGTAGGGGAAAACAGAAAGATATATACGCAAAAGTGTTGTTCCTTTTAGGGAACAATAGTTGTTCCCTGTAAGGAACAACAAGCGTAATGCACACGAAAATTGTTGTTCGATTAAAGGAGCAGCAGGGGAAATACACACTAAAAAAATTTACAGTTCCCTATAGGGAATAGCAGCTATTACCTACAGGGAACGACAAAGAAAATGCACGCAAAAATTGTTGTTCCTTATAGGGAACAACAAGGCGGTTTGTACACAAAAATTGTTGTTCCCTGTAGGGAACGATAGTTGTTCCTTATAGGTAACAACAAGAAGAAATTGCATGCTGAAATTTTTGTTCCTTAGAGGGAACAACGACTATTCCTTATAGGGAACAACAAAGCAAAACTCACACAAAAATTGTTGTTCCCTGTAGGGAACAACAGTTGTTCCTTAGAGGGAATAGCAAAGTGAAATATACACAAAAAATTGTTGTTCCCAATAGGGAACAACAGCTGTTCCCAGTAAGGAATAGCAAATCAAAATACACACGAAAATTGTTGTTCCCTGTAGGGAACAATAGCTGTTCCCTATAGGGAACAACAAAGGAAAAATAAAAAAAACTAATATACACTCTATTATCCAAGCAAATCCAATCAAATAGAAAGAAAACAAAAGGGTAAATTTATGTACAGGTTTTCAAAAAAATAAATTATTTATTGGACTGGTGTTGTGGGAGGATTACCCTCAGCAAGAATTTGTATTGTGGGATCTTCATGTAGGTGTTGGAAAAAGGACTCCCTTGTGAGCGGTTTATGGTAGAGGTGCACTCTATGCCCATTTTCTTTGAAAGAGTAACTGGACCCATCAATGGTGGTTAATGTAAGGGTGTCATTATCGTGCATCTCCTTTATCTCGTAGGTACCTAACCATCTGGTCTAGAGTTTGCCCGGGAAATCCTGGAACCTAGAATTGTATAGAAGTGCCCAATCACCTTTATGGAATATCTTCTTCTTGATGAGGGCATCATGCCATTCTGCTCTTTGTTGTTGGATTAGTGCAATATGTTGAAGAGCTGATAAGTGGATTTCATCCAATTCATTAAATTAGTGTAGTCTATTAATATGTGCTTCATTCAGGTCCAAGCCTGCTTCTTGAGCTATCCTCAATGTCTGAATTTCAAATTCTATTGGGAAGATAGGTTCTTTGCCAACACTAAGTGGTATGGGGAGTATCTTGTTGTATTTCTCCATGTCATGTGATATGCCCACAGGGCTTCTGGAAATTGGGTAGCCCAGTCACATCTATGAGATGCGACTGTCTTTGTCAGTATAGCCTTGATTACTTTATTAGTACTTTCTACTTGGCCGTTTTCCTGCAGGTGGTATGGAGATGTGATTCTATGCATAATATGATGATTTTTTAATGTAGTAGCCATATTATGGCCTACAAATTGTGGTTCTCCATCCATGATTATTTCTCTAGAAAATCCATACCACATGAAAATCTAGAAAAGAAATTGGATTACTGAATCCTCCATTTCCCATGGTAATGCTTCCGCCTCCACCCATTTCGTCACATATTCTGTTGCAACCAGTATATATGTCTTTTGATTAGATGATGGGTTTATTGGGTTGATAAAGTCTAACGCACATCATTCAAAAGGTTCAATGACTAACTTTGGATGTAGGGGCATCTCGTGAGACTATCCAGGGAGGCCCATTCTTTGGCAGCGATCGCATGCCTGGACAAACTTCTTGGCATCCTTAAAAATGGTGGGCCAATAATAGCCCATCTGTAATACTCTGTGACCAGTCCTATGTTCTGCAAAATGTCCACCGCAAGGTCCATTGTGGCAAGCTTTTAGGATGTCAAAGATTTCATCTTCCTTGACACACCTTCGTATATGCATATCGACTCCTTTGTGACAGAGGTATCCTCCGACCCAGGAGAGCCAAGTGCTGCATTGTACTATTTGTTTTCTTTCACTGGGCATTAGGTGCTTTGGTAATTTTCCCATTGCATACCATGGTGTTCTCATGGATATAGAAAATAAGTGCTCATTAGGGAATTAGTCTTCTACTGTTGCTGAGTCATTTGTCTTTGGCATAGGTGAGAGGAAGTTTGCCACCAGATTTTCCTTTCCTAGTCGATCCTTAATTGTTATGTCGAATTCCTACAAAAGGATCAACCATCTTGTCACTCTTCCATTTGTAACAGGTTTATTACCTAGATATTTAATAGCAGAGTGATCAGTATACAAAACCACAGGGTATCCTATTATATAATGTCTAAATTTATTAATAGCATAGATTACAGCCAGAAATTCTTCTTCAGTCACAGTGTAATTCAACTCAGCAGGAGATAGATTTTTGTTGATGTATTATATTGCATATGGTTTCTTATCTTCCTCCTTGCTAAGAACTACCCCAGTGGTCGTATATGATGCATCGGATGAGATCTGAAATGGAAAATCCCAGTTTGGGCCCTGTAATACTAGGGCTATTGACACTAGCCATTTTAAATCTTCAAAAGCAATGTCACATTTTTCAATCCAAATGAAATCAATATTTTTTGTTAATGCATATAATGGTGCAACAATTTGGGAGAAATTCTTTATAAATCCTCTATAATATCCAGAAAATCCAAAAAAACTGCGTACCTCAGTTTGTGTGGATGGGGTAGATATTATGAGAATTATTTGAATTTTTGCTAGATCTACTTGAATTCTAGCTGCTGAGATGTAGTGACCCAAGATGAGGCCCTCAGTCATCATCATGTGGCATTTTTCATGGCTTAAATAGAGCCTAGTAGTAATGCATCTTTGTATAAATTTCTCTAGCGTTTGTAATACTAGCTCAAAGTCATCTCCATAGGGTGTAAAGTCATCCACGTACACCTCGAGCTCTTCATTTATCAAGTCTGAAAAAATGTTGAGTTTTTCCCTTTGGAATGTGGCAGGTGCATTGCATAGTCCAAAAGGTAAGACCCTGTAAGCAAATGTTCCCCAAGGGCAAGTGAAGGTAGTCTTATCCTGGCATTCAGGGGCAATTTGGATTTGATTGTAGCCGCTGAAGCCATCTAGGAAAGAGAAGAATTTTTTACCTACCAATGTGTACAAGACCTGGTCGATGAATGGGAGGGGAAAATGGTCTTTTTGGGTTTCTTTATTAAGCTCTCTACAATCGACACATATACGCCACTTTCCATTCCTTTTAGGCATGACAACTAATGGAGAAACCCATTTGCTATTAGATCTGGGATAGATGAAATTTACATTTAACAGTGTTTGTAGTTCATCTTTAACAACATCTTTAAGGTGAGGGTTTAACCTCCGTTGAGGTTGTCGAATGGGCCTCACATATTTCTCTGTATATGTGGTGCATGCATAATTGGGGATGAATCCCTTTCATGTCTGGGGAATCCAAAGTGAAAGCCTCTTTATATTTTCTAAGGAGTTGAACAAGCCTCTGCTCCTGGTCATCAGTTAGGTTTTTGTTGATGTTTAGGACTTTCCCTGGCTCAATTTCAATGGTTTTGCTGTTATAAACAATAGTTGTTGGTATTTTCTGGTCAAAAATATCTTTTAAGGGATCTTCTTCCATTTCGTTATCCAGGGCTGCTTCGATCATGTGACATTTTAGATTAGATATGGCATCTGGTTGGTTAATGTAAGTGTTAATGTTGTCATCTTCTGTTTGATCCTTAAATTTGAGAGCATCTTGTACAGTTAGCGGTGATCGAACGTTTTCAGTTAAATATGATACAGGTTGTTTTCTAGTTTTTATTATTGTTAGGCTTGGCTGAGCAAGAGGATATAAAGCTAGATTTTTCACATTACTTCCTCTTGCTATCATCATGGTGCATGTTCGACAGGTTATGTAAGCATCTGCAGTTTCTAGCCAAGGTCTTCCTAGAATTAGGGGATGTCCATCTAGCCGTTTCTAGGATTAATTATTAAGAAATTTTCTAGGTATTCCTAAGAATCTATAGACACCATTACATCCTGTAATGTCCCTTCTAGTTTGACAATTGATCGGTCAACTAGTTCCAGTAGCGTTGTAGTTGGATCCAAGGCTGTAATGCCAAGTTTTTGATAGGTTTTTGTTGTGAGAATATTGATGGATGCTCCTTAATCAACTAATGCATTGGGGAAGGAACATCCATTTATTTGTACATCAACTATAGGGTTTCCTAGGTCCTTATATTTCACTGGTGTTTCTTTGCCAGATAATAAATGAGACAAAGTTCCAACTACGTGGATAGTTGGAGTTGTTTTTATTTTCCTCTTAGGCTTTTTAGTACACAACTCCTTAATATTTTTTGCATAAATGGGAATGTCCTGAATAACCTGGAGGAGGGATATGTTTACACACATATTTCTTCATTCTCCTAGAAGATCGAAATCAGCATATTCCATTGCACGTGGTATAATCAATCTCTCTGGGAATGGTGGAGAAGAGGTAATAGTTTGATCATGGCTTTTATGTTTAACCGTATTCTCCACTTGAGGTGTTTGTTCTACAGGTAACAAATCTTCTATTTATATCTTTTTGTCCCCCTTTGACTCAATTAGCCCCCCAAACCTTAATTTAAGTTCATTACACTCCCTCAACTCTGTTTCTATCTTCGATCCTTCAATAATTTGTATAGATTGGACAGGTCTCTTGTTGGGATTTGGGTTGGGTTGGGTTGGGAGCTGTGGTTGTAGATTGGTTTGAGGATTCCGTTGCAATGTGTACGGTGCTGGTAGTGTAGGTTGAGACAGGGTGATTGTTCATGCTGGCTGGTTTGTAGGTCTTTGCCAACTTGACTACCAGTTCTGGTTCTGTGGACTGGAGGGTGGCCATTGGGTGGATATATATTGCTCTGCCAAAATGGTGGGAAGTAAGGGGAATTTGGCCAACTATTATTTTGGTTTGATTGGTTGGACCAAGGTGGCATAGAGAACGGTTATTGTGACCAATTAGGAAAAGGTGGCTAGTTCTGCCACGTAACTCATGTGTATTGTTGAGCATTATATTGCGAGGGCTGAAAGGAAGAATATGGGTCAGTAGGCGTACTTGTTTTTTGTTTTCGCCATTGGCGACACTGATTTAGCAGGTAGACTAGTTCTATTTCTTCCTCTGCCTCCTTGAAAACTGCTTTTAACCCTGTGAGCAATGGGAAACTTTCTGTGGCATGATCTTTAGTACATATGGCACAAGTTTGTACCATATCCAATGGGCACTCTTTGTGACAATGCTTCTTCCTGCATCTCATGAAAAATATCACCAAGTTCTATTCTACTTCAACCTGCTTCTGCTTGGCTTGCATGACGTCTAAATGCATCGTCAAAGTTCCCAAGATATCTATTTTGAAATCCTCTAGCAGGTTGCCAATTTCTACATGAGTGATGCTTCCACCAGAGATTTTGCTATCCCTGGTGGTCAGATCGCATTTTGCTGGTTTCAATCTTGTACTACTTCTTGAGCACTTGATACACAATTTAATAATATTGGCATAGTTTTCTTGATATATATCATCTTTACCCATAATATTTAATGTAGATCCATTGTTCTTTCATCCCTTTAATCAATGTAGTTTTTAGCACATTATCAAGAAAAGGAAAATTTTGATAGGGAGACCTTTGGAGGTTATACTGGAAGAACTCCAAATACTCTTCCAATGTTTCACTCGGTGTTGCTACCATTTGGAATATTTCGTCTTTCAGTTCCCTAGATCTACAATAGTCCTGATATTTTTTAAGGAAAGCATTTTTCATTTGATCCCAATCGTTTATGGTTCCCCCACATAGCCCCATAAACCAATGGAGGGCTGCTCCTTTTAATGTAGAGGGAAACAACTTTAGTTTCTAGGGGTCGGTGGTGTAATCATAATCCCAACATAATACATCAAATTCAAATAGAAATGCATATGGATCCTCTGATGTGAGTCCATTAAAGGTGGGAATATTTTGTAGAGGGATATCTTTCATGGGTGCGTTGACAACTATGTCAACGATGGGATATTGCAATGTAGAGGTTTGGGGTGCTTGCAGATTGTTGGCCATTTGATCTAATATATGCCAGTATCCTTCCGGGATTTCTGGAGCTAGACAGTTATCGCTAGGGTGTCTAGAAGGGATGGAAATGATCTTAAAAACACTCCCTCGGTTTGGGATACTAGGTGTTCCTTGCTCAATTACTACCTGAGGGGATCTTGGTTCCTCTACTTCCCCTGTTTCTCCTCCTCCTCCATGAATATTACAAGAATTCCCTTCTCATGAGGAAATTGGGTGCGAATTTTCAATTTCTTGAAAATTCTACTCAGTTCCTACCATTTTGCTATGGACCTCAGTGTAGGCTATAGATGGTGAGCTTGTGGCCTGAAGGGAGACAGTAGCTTGTCTGGAAGCAATGGTTCGAGGACCTACTGATGGCTAAGATTCAGCTTTATTTAAGATGTCATCTATGAAAGTTGATCGTCCAAGGGTCACCGATCCCTTAGATTTTTCAGGTTTGGGTAGTGGAATTGGATTGTTTTCGGGTCTTTTCTTCTTAGTCATTCATGCGAATAATTCAAATGTTTATCTCTACCCTAAGTTCCTAACAATTTTGCTAGAAATCAGTTGGGGGAGTAGGCATTGCTCCGTATGTAGGTTCTTACATTCCGTTTTTAATACCTAGTTCTCTCTCAACAGACAAGAATCAAACACCTACTTCAGTTTTCTGTAATTGTGCTGAAAAGCAGGCCGAGGAGAAAGCACTTTACTTACTCGTTACGTAGGTTCTTAGCTTTCGCTTTCAATACCCAATTCTTCTTCAACAACAATTATTAGATGCACATCACTCTTTGTAAATGGCTACACTCTCCCCGGCAATGACACCAAAATGTTGACTGATAAAAGGTGTCTTTGAAAACTCCTATTTATCCCACATTAATTATCAACCCGGGCAAGTCCTCTTATTCTAAGAGTGTACACAGTATGTGGCTGTTATTAATTCAGAGAGTAATTTTTCCTAAATTTTAGTATAGATCTTTTAATACAAGAGTAAACAGATGCATCTAATGAATTCCTATTGCAATTAAAGGAAACTCAATCCTCTGACGAAATCAAATCTTACACCAATTCAAGTAACAAAAGTATTAGTTGAGAGTACAGTAATGTTAACTCATCTCTTCTTAACTGATTTAATCTAAGTCAAACTCAATCTTCATTAAATAATACAAACAACAATGATATAATTCTGAGAGTCCAATACCGATAATTAAACCCCTTACAATTGATTAAACTAATTCAAAAGTAATTCAATCTGCAATGAAGGCAAACTGAATCAAATGACAGTGCTGTAAATCATATAAAGAAGAGATATTTTGTCAATATAAGAAAACAATAAACAAAGAAGGAGATAAAATGACATAAAGCAAGAAAACTATCAAACCATCACACTTGTGAGAATTAGAAATGTATGGCACAAAGAAAGTAGTTAAATCCACTAGAGGTCGGGCCCTTAGCCGCTAGCAGACACTGCTAAGTTACTTCAGATAACGCGAGGGAACAACAACTTCAATTATGTATTAATCATTGAACTAAAGAGCATTACAGTATATTCGTGTTGCTCTCAACAACGAGAGTCCATAATTAAAATTACAATTTCAATAATAACAGATATTCCCCCCTTTCTTCTTACAAACGTCTCATTTTATAATCAGAAAGGGTGAAAGATAAATGGTAAATGCGATCCCTCGGGATCTCTCGATCCTAAGGGATTCATAACAGATTTCTAACTTCAGACATCCTTTCCTTTTGTTGCATTGGTCCTTCTGATTTGCCTTTAGCCTCGTCCACAATCGCTACGTTCCTTCTATTGCTTATTGGTTTTTGTTGTTCCTTCGTTAGGGAACAACAATTGTCCCTTTTGTTGTTTTCCTGCATAAAGAAGGGTAAAAGTTAGCTAACTTGTAACTACAAATAATTCCTTCATTTTTTACCATAATTCCTCAATAGATTAATGCATTAAGAAATATAAAGGATAAGAATAAATAAAAAGGATGATGAGATTAATAGTAAACACATACCCATTTTGTGACTCAGCACATGGGAAGATCAAACTTGACATCTAATATAAAGAAAGGTTTCTTAGATGCACCCCTTGAATTTCTCTGATGATGATGATGAGAGGAAGAAGAGCTTTCACTCATGGAAGGAGAAGGAGGGGGTTCTTCTTCACCATTTCCATGCACTGGACCTTGTTCTTTTTCCTTTTTCCCTTCTACTTTCTCTAGTCTTGAAAGCAACTGACCTATTTTTTCTATGATTGCATAGAAGGTTTTGTGAAAATTGAGCTCATCTTCATGATGAGCCTCTTCATCTAACATGTTTCTCCTTCGATGTGCATGCCCTGCTTCGGGATCGAAAGACTTTAGTTTGCCTTCGCCTCTTCGGAGCCTATTTCTTGTTAGCATACAAACATGCAATTCACATCTAAAAGGACCTGCTTTGATACCACTTGATCTAAGATCTTTTGCTTATAGATGCATTAAATAATTACATGCATAAATTGTAGCTCAACATAGAAATTTAGTGTGCACATGAGAGAAGAGGAGAAACACATAAAGCATGAAAAAAGACAACAAGGCTTGATAATGGAGTTCGTTTGACTTGGACTACGTCTCCAAGCCCTGCTCGATCAATGGGGAGGCCTTCATTCATTAAGTGGCATGACAAAGAAGAGTACAAGCATCAATTACAAAAAAGGACTTTTATACCTCCATACTAAAAAATGGCCGAAAAATGCAGAACTTTGATGGAGAAATAGACAGTGCCATTGCATTCGTGGTGTCGAGAAATGCTGAAACCATAAGAAATTTGTCAAAATCTGACAAATTGAAATTTCGCCCTCCTGCAAAATTCTGCCTCAAATTGCGTGCCTTGTCTCCTCTGCCTAGGCACATTGATAAACTATGTTTAAATAAAATATTGGTGGTGGATTTTCTGAAGTGGACAGTTGGCTGAGTTGGTTAGGGCTCCAGTTAGTTTGGAGGTCGGGCAGTCAAACCTCGCCTCCTTTTTTTATACATTACCAACAGTTTTTTTTTTTAATTAAAGTTTGGTTGGGCTGGGACCACCTTGGGTGGCCTTCCCACCATACCCACCTCCACTGGTCTTCCTTAATTAATGGATTTTGTTGTGGGTTGGGTTTGTGCCCCAAGTGCTAGCCCACCAAATTCGTTGCATTGTTTTAAATAAGCCATGGTGTGGGGTGGCAGAGTCATGGCCACCCACCTCATTTGTCTATCATTTACAATAGTTTTGAGGGGTGTGGGGAGGGGCTGGCAGTTGTAGCCCGCCCCTTAGTAATTATGTTGAATTGGTTATGAGTTGGGGTGGTGGGGTTGGTGGCCTGCGACCGCCTTTTTTTATATTTTTTTTGTTTAATAAAACAAAATGTGCAAATTTTGGAAAGTCGGTTTTGGACTGAAGGAGTCATTTTAATGAGGCAATACTTTTTCCTAGAATCTGGCCGGAGTTGGGCAGATTTTGTCTACTGGAAAAAGTCCAAATTGTGCCTTCATTAACCCTGCCTAGTCATCAAAAAGTCAACGCAACTTTGACTGCCTCTATCTTCTTCATCCAGAGTCGGATTGGAATGTCATTTGCACCATTGGAATCAGTGCGAAGAACACTTTGATCTAATGTCAAGTTCATCATCTTTCCGCCACTTTGAATTTTAGCCTTTTCCATGCCACTGGTGTCTGGAGATCCACCTGGATCATATGGAACCCTTTTTCTTTGACATAGCTCTATAGCCACTTGGCACTGTATCCATGTGGTTGGAAGCCCATTATTTCACACACATTCTTGCTTCCATGTGGTCATACCCAAATCCTCCAGTTCTCTACATGTGGTTCTAAGGTTTAAGCCACACGTCTAGGTTAGCCTCCAACCCATTTCCCAAAACTACTTGTAACTTCCCAAAAGCATAAAAAAGACAATAACAATACTAAAAATTCTAACTTGAAGCAAAAACTTAAATTATACATGCCTAATCCATGATAAACGTTTCGTTAAACATATGTGAACATCTCAGATACAGGTCAAGAATGCATATCTGATCATAAACTGACAGTATTCATTTGAGTATCACCAAGAAGGCTCCAAGCCCTCTCCAACAAGATGCAATAACACTTGTTAGCCCATGCATTCATCAACAATTCATTATTCATAGATAGAATACATCATATAACTAGCATATAACCAGCATATAAACATAATGAAAACCATGGAAAATTATCCATAATGTGAACATGATAACCAGTACAAGTTCTCATAGATCACAATAGGAAAATAGCTCTTATTAAGACATGAAAATTCCAACCAAGGTAGGTACTTCCACATACCACCCAAACATTGATTGGGCTAGACCAAATCGCTCTTTCAACCAATCACCCCTCACTATATTCCAAGCATGAAATTGGGATATGATGGGTTAAACAAAAAGAAAACAAAACATGGCTTCTAGAGGACAACAACCTCAACCCTCAACCATAGTGATTCCACCTTTACTATCCAGAAATCACTAAAATCAACCAGATCGGTCTCTACCCAAGTTTCCCAAGGCTTTAGGAACTAGTAAATCAACCTACAACCTTCCAGGGCTCCAGAGAATTTGTTCAAACCATGGCACCAGGGACTAATAACTCAACACACTAAGGGCTCTAGAGTGTTTGTCCCAACCTATGACTCTAGGAATTAGTAAGTCAACCCAAAATATTCTATGTATTCTAGAGTGATTGTTCCAACCCACAACCTTAGGGAACTTGAGCCCCAATCAACAAAACAAATGGGAAACCCACAACACCATGAGTATCCAAGAAATGGAAAGGAAATGTTGAAACCATTGTTAATCCAAGAAAATATCCATGCTAATGAAAACGCATAACTAATTAATGACATGCATATACCATGTGTTAGAGTCAGTATTTGCATACTGCCATTAGTGACCAAAACTCCTCCTTTTTATCATATTAGTGTCCCATGTTGAAATTTTTATCATTCCACTTAGGTCCTCATGCAAAAATTTACTCATTGATGGTAGCCGAAGTCAAAATCCTACTCTCCTTGAAAAAATAAATATTTGCTGGCCCACCTTCTTGTGTCTTACTCAGCATACATTCATTATAAAAGCTCATTTCATCATGTCTTTTGTGACTCAAGTCTACATGAAGACTGGTTATTCAAGGTCCCATTAGGTCACTAGGTTTCATTCCTCCAGGGTCTAGTAAAACACCATTCACTGTAGACTGCCAGCAGAAGCATGAGAGTGAAATAAATAATATCTCTTTTTAATCAAAGAGGATTTGCAAACATGTAACTATGGTTGCCTGAGTTCTAATTTTCATTCCAAAGTATGAGTTTTGTCTCAAGAAAGTAATTTTATTTCAAAAAGAGAGATGTAATATTTTTTATTTATTTATGTAATTTTATGTCCATTATATGTAATAGGTTACTATTCCTAAGTTGTTCACTCAAACTCTATGTGCTAACTTCATCCAAGCAAAATTCAAGGGTAAAGATTGCCAAAACTCCAGCATCATCCACCTGCAAAGGAAAAAGTCAGAAAGGAAATTAGCAAAGATGTCAAAAAGGTGAAATGAAACATTAGAAAGTGGGTTTTAAAGTTAAAAGATCAAATTCCCTCATCTATAAAGGACTTCTTAGCTTCAAACACAACTTCATTTGCCTCCTACCACTAATTGAGGAAACCCCAAGAGACCCTTTTCACAATTCTAGGTGAAAATCAACAGAAGAGTGCAAGCACTGTGCATTCTGTTCTGGCATTGTTTGTTGTCTTCATGCATTAGACACTTAACTAGCACTGTGCATTACATTAAGGCACTGCACGTCCCCTTAAGGCATTGCACGCTTGCCCGAGGCGCCGTGCACTCCCCATTTGCGCTTCACATTTGTCCAGAAGGGCTACAGTCACTTCCTCAGCTCCACCAAAGTCCATTTGACCTCCAAACAAGTAAGTAACAACTAATGATAGTGTGTTTCTTCCTCCTTAAGTCACTCCCAAAGTGTTTTAAAAGTTTAATTGAAGATTTAGCATTCGTCTTATATCTAAACCCTAGATCTCCCCCAAAACTACCCTTTCACTATCAATTCCTTTTATACACTCCCCTACACCTTCATTACCTTTCCCTAAACCTTTTATCCCAAATACCCTCTAAAACTTTGTCCCGAAACCCTAAGTCCTAAGTGCAACTACTACCTAGGCTCCCAAAACCCGTACATTGCAAATGTAACAACCCTAGTGAAAATTCCATGTAAAAAATATATAAATACCATGGATGATGGGACACGTATTCTAAGATGAATGTTGGGCAGGACATCCTAGGGGGTGTTCATTTGGTTGTTTATGGCTAAGGAAATTGGCAAAGGCATTAGTTGAGGCATTAAAGAGGCAAAATGGTATTTTTTCACATTTAGTTATGAAAATAATGGAAATTAGGAGAAAAGGAAGGTGAAAGGTCACATTTTGCATGTGAAGAGAAAAATGAAAGAAAATAATGGAAATTAGGAGAAAAAGGAGGTGAAAGGTCAAAGGTTGCATGTGAGGAGGAAAATGAAGGAAAATAATGGAAAATGAAGAAAATAGAGGCCTCATTAATAAAAAGGCTTATGAGGATCAGTGGGAAATACTTGGTTAGTTTAGTTTCGGAGCTCTCTCATTATTCTCTCTCTCTCTCTTTCTCATACTCTTGGTTACTTAGAGTTTTGTTGGAGCACTCTTGCAAGGTGTGGCATACTTGGATTCTTGGAGCAAGAAGGCAAAGGAAGAGTAGGAAAGTGCAAGAAGGCATCGTCATCAATAGCTACATCAGATTTTCTTGGAGGTACCAAGTTGCATGTATGATTTCTTCACTAGTTCTGGCATGCATGACACATGCATGTGGTTTCTTGGTTATGATCTATGATTGGCATGGAGGATGGCTAGGATTGACAATGGATTGCCTAGCCTTGCCATTTCCTCGATAGCCATGGTGATTGTGGGTTTACTTTCATTGCTTTGTTTCGGTTGGTTCTCATTTTTCCATAGCTTGGGTTGAGTTACTAGTCTTGGAAGCCCTGGTTGAACAAACGTTTTAGAAGCCCTGTAACATCTTGTGTTGAGTTAATAGTCATGGAAGCCCTAGTAGGGAAAATGCTCTGGAAGCCCTTGGCGGGTTGGGTTACTAGTCCTGGAAGCCTTGGTTGGATAAACTCTCTGGAAGCCCTGTATAAGCTGTGGGTTGAGTTACTAGTTCTAGAAGCCTTCATTGGAAAAATGCTCTGAAAGCCTTGGAAGGCCTGGATGGAGACCAATCTGATGATGGTTTTTTGTGATGTTTGACCATGAGGTGGTATCACTATTTGATGGGTTAAGGTGGGTGGCCTTTGGAAGCCCTGGATGAGCTTGGATTGATGTGTTCTATGGGATCCTACATTCATGCTTGGAATATGGCATGGGGGTGATTAGCTGAAGAGAGATTTGGCTCAACCAATCTATGGTCGGGTGGAACGTGGTAGTCCCATATCTGGTTGGTTCATTGCAATTATTAATGAAAAGAAATTCATTCCCTTGATTTTCATGTGCAAATGTACTGATGTATATATGGATTTTGATGGCTGATATGTTTATTGTATTTTTGTTCCTATTATGTTTTTTTTATATGCACATTTACCCCTGAGGTTGTTACAGAGTGGTATCAAAGCATGGTTCAAACACTTGGATTGGATGGGCTCTATCATAGGTGAAATGAAGAACAAAGGTTAAATTTTAGACCTTTCTATCATATATGTTATAACTTTTCTTATGTGGCATATTAGAATTTGAAATTTTTTTGATATTGAAGGTAAATCCGACTGATAATGTGGTAAAAATTTCAGATATTAGTTCACAATACTTTAGGAATTATGATCTAAGGAAGATGACCTTCCTGAATGCACCTTTAAATAGGTCATGTTGGCATTTCTGCAATACATTTTCTTCTATAGGGTTTCAGAAACTGAAAAATTGTCCACATTGAGGGGAAATACAAATGATTATGTGGTAGAAATTTCAGATATTGGGTTGCAATATTTTAGGAGACATGGGCAAAGGGAGTCGAGCCTTCTAAATGCTTCATCTCAAACAGGTCACACTGACATTTTTGTTGTAACTTTTCTTCTAGGCTCTCTCAGGAGACATTGTCTGCGGATCCCCCCATATCGGCCTTTTGGGGCTTGAAGCCGGGATTTTGGTCAAGTGTAATGTAAATACCTCCCGAAATGTGGGCGCAGAGCGTGAGAGTCTAGGGTTGTCTGCCCTAAAATAATATAATTTAATGTAGAGTGTGTCAGCCTACCCATGGTTCGCGAACCATGGGATTGTATAAATAGAGTAAGGCTCTAAGTGAAAAGGCACTCTTAGTTTGGAAATGTTCTTAGATGATGAATTAGCTCTGAGTCTGTAAGTTCGAGTCTTGGGTTGTAGTAGTAGGAAGAGGTTCTACAGCTGTGTCCGCAAAGGCCTGGTAGAGTCCACAGCTGTGTGCATGGACCCCTGCAGCTGAGTGCACAGGGGGGGGTTAGGATTGTACTTGAACAGAGGATTAATAAAAGATAAGTTGATTCTAAAACACTGTGTGTTTATGCTTCTGTTATATTTATGCATCTCTTTACAGTTTTATGACTGCGTGCACTTACTACGAATGTTGAATGGTTAATGAGAATATTGGGTACACATAATTAAGTTAAGATATATAATAATAGCACAGTAAGGATAAAGGATCTAGACAACACCTCTTCACACATTTTATAGAGTTGCGCGGAAGTAGTCACACAAGTTGCGAAGGACAGACAGTTGTGTAGAGTAGCATGAGCATGCAGGTTCAGTTCAAAAACTTCCTAGACTTCATCAAGACATCCCTAGGGTATGGAAACCTAGTTCTAGCACCCTCCCATACTACCTCGGGTGAGACCTCAGTCCGCGCACCACGGGCTATTGCCAAAAGGGTCGGTAGTTTGAAGATTTGTTTGGCTAAATCACTCTAAACATGGGTCAGGCCCCACTAAGCCAACAAATGGTTTCGTTGCTGGGACTGGGATCTGCCTAAGGGATGTCTAATGTCATGCCATTGAAACCCAACAAAGAAGGAAATTGAAGAGTGGTTGGACAAGAAGCTTCACGAGTTTGTGACACAGGAAAACATAACTCCACAAATATCTGAAAAAAGGTGGCTAGATCACTACATATATACGAAAATCAACGAGATCTTCTTCGTGTCTTTTCCTTTTGAACTATGTGAGTGGATCACAAGGTTAGTTGACAATCAGGGAAGGTATAAGCTCGACCAACCAATAGTGTGGACTGCGGAATTAGTGTGCAGACTAGAGGCATCAGAAGGTAAGATCACGTGAGCTGTGGACAATTAGCTCAACTAGATAATCGGGGGATTTATCACTGAGTTTGCGATAGACATGACCATGAGCTACAACAAAGCAGAACAACATTTTCTCAAGGGACCGTGAGGTAAGTACATTAAATTCCTAAATACTTGGATTAAGATGTTGTTATGTGAAAAACGGGTGATGCGAATACATTAATGTTTGGAATGATGTGGAGTGGAAGGATCTGAAAAGGTAGCGGGCAATTAGGAAACAATCCCTTGATTTCACCTTCGCGAGAGAGTGAGGAAGAGCTCTCTCAAGTCTCTCCGAGAAGTGTGGTCAGTTTGATAAGACAGTGCATTCCATAGTTATCACCTCCACTTATGCCACCACCTACTTCACCTCCTTCACCTCCATCTTCACCCACCCCACCTCCACCAAACCCGCAATTTAGCATGGTGAGCGCAATCAAGCTACCCATATTCATAGGAGTAGGAAATGAGGATCTGGATCAGTTTTGGTTCGTCATAAGAGTAGTGTGGGAAGCACAAGGGGTCATGGATGACAAAATTAAGAAGGCTACATTGGTGAGTGCACTGCAGGATCACTCGTTGACATGGTATATCAAGCACTCTAATGATCACCCAAATGCGGGAATAGCAGAGATCCAAAATGCGCTGAATAGAGAATATAGTCGACCGAAATAAGAGACAGTTAATCATCAGATTTAAAGAGATCGTGATGATTCCAGGTGAGACCCCCTGGAATCTGGATCAGTGGCTAAATAGTACGATCTGTGAGGCTAATATGATGTTAACGGATGCATAGATCTGCGCATGGTTTCTGGCATCTTTGACACCACACTTGAGGATGGTGTTATCGCAAAAAAATCTTTCAACCCTGGCCGAAGCGTTGGAAACTACGATGAGATTGCATGAGACACTGATATAGGATCTGGGGTTGGGAGTTCAACAAATCCACGTGCAACTAAAGAATCTCTACCTGGAAATGCAGAGCTTAAAGTAGGATAGGGCACCACAGCCAGAGGCATGCGAGGAAGTGTGGTGCATAAAATTCAAAGGCTAGGGCCACGACAAGGATCATTGTCTGGTATTCACGAACTACTTGGCAGGAGGGGGACCAATGCCGTTGTGATCGAAGGCACAGGCAGGGCCGAGTGTGACACCTGTGTTATGGTGTGCGATCTTTCAGATAGGGGCCAAACACACGATGGATAACTGTCATTTGTTGCAGAAGTTTACACCGGTACCCCAGCAACTATTTTGTAATTTCTGCAGGTCGGTGGGCCATAACGAGTGTACTTGTCATAGCTATGAGTTAATGATGGATCAAACCCCAACTTATAGAATGTAGATAGAAACGTGAGGCATTGACCCAGCCGTAGGAATGGTGCATGTTGGATTTAAGGGGCGTGGTCGAGGACAAGGAGGAATGGGGCCAGGAAGGGGCCACGGATAGTTATTTTGTTACAATTGCGAAGGACTAGGGTACTATGCCCATGATTGTACCAACCCCACAAGAGTATCCTGTTCATATTGTGCTCAGTTTGATCATGAAGTAGTGGATTGTCCCACTTTGATCACATAGATGTGCGATAAAGGGGTACTCCATCTTACTTCGACTCAAAATATCCAAATGATGAGATTTGAACCGCACGAAGAAGACCCAAATGTGAACATGATTCTCAGAAGCAATGTGACCATAGGGGAAGATAAGGGGAAGCAGCCTGAGGAGGATACATGGGTTTGAAAGGCTCCTACCTAGGAACCTGAGTTTGACTTAGAATGCACAAAGGAGACATTTATGGAAGCTAAGAAGAGCTTTGGAAAGGCCTCTACTTTAGGTAGTAAGGATCAACCAGAACCAAGGATGAATCCTTCTATGCTTACTACCCTTTTGGAGACGTGCATGAAACTGTTGCACGACAATAAGGTAGTTAAGGGACTACATGAGTTGATCACCAAGTGCATGGGATCAAGGGAATTGCGCGTAGTTCAGAAAGTGGGAAAGCATACATTGCACATCGGGCAGGAAATGAGATTGACGACGTAGATTGGCGAATATGAAATGGATCAGGTAATCCTAGACCTAGATTCGGACGCAAATGTGTTACCAAAGTAGACATGGGAATGCATGGGTAGGCTCACTTTATAGTGGTCTCCTATTCAATTATGAATGGTGAACCAATAGAAGAATTTGCCCATGGGGAGGTTGCAAGGGGTAATAGTTGATATTGAAAGTGCGACACGTAGACGAATTTTGAAGTAATAGAGATTGTTGATGACAACAATCCTTATCCCGTGTTGCTAGGAAAACAATGCGCCACTGATATGAATGGAGTCATTAACTTGAAGAAGCGGAAGATGATATTCGAGAAAAAGTCCCTACGTGTAATAGTTTCGCTAGACCCAGCCGAAGGAGCACGCTACACTAAACCAATGCACGACGATGAAAGTGATGATGAGATAGATTGTATCTACCAGATATCGGTACAAGATCAGGATCAAGTGAAACCGACTACAAATGGGAGAATCTAATGGGAGCATGACAGTTCTTGTACTTCGAATTCAGATGAAGAAGTAGAATGCTGGCAGAACTGGTTGCATGAACTGACAACACTGAATTACAACATCATGATTAGATCACTGCGGTGCATGATGATAGAAGCAAGGTGTTATGCTTCTTAACCTGCAAAGCAATATCGAATCGAGAATATGCGTGGAAAAATACCGAGAACACAGAATATGTTAATAAAATATACCCAGAACACAGAATAGCAAAGATTCTATTACTTAGAGAGAAATGTTCACAGGCCTCTTCGAGGGGGCAACCTCCAATAGAGCAGAGCTCGATTACAAAACAAGACATGATGCTCCTCGCAGGGAGTCTCTATCCTTTATATATGACTCCTACATGCAATACCATGGGCCAATACCGTGGGTTTTATTAATACCATCTATCTAATACTACCGCCCATTTAACCTTTATTAATACTACCGCCCATTTACAATTAATTGTGGTCCCATTTGCAACTAACTGGGTTAACCACTTACAAATATTAATATGGGCTTTATTGACTCTTGACTATGACGTGATCCCATGACATGAATAAGGGGGTTAGGGTGGGACCCTAACACAAGGGAACTGCCGACATATGATGGGGTGACAATGGTGGATGAATTCTTAGACAAATTTGAAATTGCAGTACAAGAACAAGAATGGTACGGTGCGCTGAAATGGGCATTGTGCACAACACCCACACAATAGAGGAGTAGACATCAGAAGACTATGGGAAACTTGCATGAATGTAGAAGATAGATGTGCTTACTTTTTAGAAGTCTCCAGTGTCAAACGAGAGCTGGGCAACCAGGAAAAAGCAGCTTGCATGCCCACCTATGCGGATGGGTGCAGACGTGTGTTGTGCAAGCACATCCCAGACTAAGGATTGAAAATCAGAACCAGACACGGCAGCAGGAAAAGTGATGCACACCACAAATATTCCACGTCAGAGAATTCAAAAAGTTATGTTGAATCATGAATAGAGTTTACCAGGCGGAACAAACTGATTGGGACCTATGCATACCAGCAGTCTTATGGTCCTATAGGGCCATGCACAAGAACCTGAGCACAGGAATGATTCCGAAGACAACACGTAGAGTCAAGGCCGTAGCATGGGAAAAGAATCCTCATGGAATAACTTCTTTAATTGAGATAGCGTGCAACGACCCGAGTGAAGAAATTATGTAGTCGAATGAGGACAAACATATTCAAATTCATGAAGCCATTCGGTGAGGGAACATTGAGCTTCATGAACTCGAAGAAGATCGGGTACAAATGAAGCAGAAGAGCATGTCAATGGACGTGGATATTAGAAAGCTAGAAACCAAAATCGCACAAGCATTATGCATCGACCAAAGGATAGGACAACATATGGGCAGCCCTACCACTGCACTAGAATACTATCGCCGAGAATTTTTGGCTATACTACCATGGTTACGACCGCACCTTATTAGAAAAAGTAACCAGGGAAGTGCACCTCCTAAGGAAGAATGCGATGCGCAGACTGGCACGAGGGTGACTAAGGAAGGCCTGCAAATCGTGTTGGAAGGTGATGTGAAGCCTTGCACTGGTGGTGTGAGCACCTGACTATCCGTAGGAAGCACAGTCTCAGCACTCCAAGTAGTTGAAAGAGAGCATGGGACTATAAAAGAGTCTATAGGGGAGCTGTGCGACTGCGTGGGTAGGCTGGGAAGTGACCGTTGGAGTCATTGTTGATGACATGATGTCCAAATTAAGGTAATGAGGAGTGAACAGTGGGAAATTAAGACACAAAGTCAAAATTAGATTTGGGACTATCTTCCACTAATCTCACATTAATGAGCTGAATATGGGGGGAACGATCGAATTTGAATTGAAAAGGGCCTATAAATCATAGGTGGCTTTCCATTAAACAACCCTTGGCTTTTTGAGAATTCAGTTTTTGCACTGTCAATTGGGTATGGACCTACCAAATTTGGAGGCTATGAGAGCGAGTCCATGGCTTGAAACATTGCCAAAGGAGACACAGGATTCCATGATCAGAATGATGTCAACAACCAAGAGAGCCACATAGAGCTCTATGCTGCTAGTAGGGGATGCACTGGAAATCCCTAAATCACCCTAGACCCCGAGGCCCAAAAAGGATCCACAGGCAGCAAGACCGATGTGTATGTCTCCTCGAAATCCACGGTTTGGTAAACTAAAAATGGAAGATAAGGGTAAGACGATTAATATTGAGATAAATGATGAGTAGGAGGATATGCAAGCCTTTGTAGAAGAGATTGATTTAGACAAAGAAATGGACGAAGACATTCATCCAGTGCGCGTTGCAGAAAAATTGCCCAAATATGTCCCCCCACGGAAAGGGAAAGCAAAAGTGCTCAAAGACATGGATATCGTTAAGAACGCACTGAAAACCCCACTTCTCTCGGATGGAATTTTATTTGAGGGTTAAATCTTGGGCCACGTACCCATGATGAAATTTGAAGATTGGGACCTCACAGACAACAAAAAGGTTCCCACATTTGGAGACTAGCCAACTTATGAAACAAATCAAGGAGGGGGTAGTTACAACGCTGCAGCCATAGAAATGGCTACGTAGGGTGGAGGAGGCCGAACTACTCCACCTACTATGGATTCCACATTTTCACTAGGCACTAATCACAATATTCATCATCAGGCAACTGATTTTCCTAGTGCATGAGGGGTACCTGTGGTTGGAGGAGCCAACTCCCATTATGATAGAGCTGATTCATAGGATTTCAAACCTTCCTTATATGGGAAAGGACCGCATGGAAATAGTTGGTCAAAGCGGAGACTTGGAGCTCGCAGAAGCCATGAAGAAGAAATACAAGTTGGAGAAGAAGCAGAGGGGATATGTGATTAGTAGGGTTCAAGACAAAGGGGTGCTCGTAGTCACTCAACTATTGGTAGGAAAAGTGATGAGAAAATGTCGCAGAAACAAGGTACCAGCAACGGTCATCACGTTGGCCAAACAATGCGCCTAGGGGGTACAGTTCAACTGGGTGCACTTCCTCTGTGAGGAGTTCCTGACAAACTGCAAGTAGGCTCAGGAGCAGGGTAAGGCCTTCTACTATGCGTGGTTGCTCTTATGCATCTTGTTGGTTGCAGGGGAATTGCCAAAGGACAACCAGTTTCCTCCCCTTGACAAAGACTTGCCAGAGGCAGCGAAATACACGTCGCTCTGGGCAACAAGGCACACCATGTGCATCCGCGAGATCAAGGTCTTCAGGATACTCATGGAGGCAAGCATACAGATGTGGATCCACAAATGACTGCACCTATCCCCCACGGTATATGACAATCTTTGGAGCTTTGCAGACTTTAAGGCGGATATGCACAATGTGTATATCATGGCGTGGAAGGATCTAGAACAGAACTGGACCAAACTCCTGTTCATCACAATTGATGACATTGTTTTTGTGGTGCTCGACTCATGCCCACCTAAATGGCATGCCTCAGACTTGGAAGCACACGATGAGGTAGTGATACAATGACATAAGGATGCCGCCAAGCTGTTAGCACAACATAAGTGGAATGAGCAGTTAGCCAAGGAGGTAAGGGCTTCCTGCGAGGTAGCAAAGGCCGCTGCAAAATAGACCAAGGCCACTGGAAAAATAGTAGTAGTTGGGGCTACCACGACATAGGAGGAAAGACGACCGTACCTGATGATAGGACATGGGACAAATGATACGGCGGAAGTTGCGGACCCAAGCATCACCTCTACATAATTGAAACAACTGTGTGGGACGGAGCAAACAAGGCCATGGAAGAAGACCAAGGCTTTCAAATTGGATGGGGAGCCTATTACATTTACAGAGGGTGATCTATGCGACATCAGTGACACAAATCACAAGGTTACCAGGGAGGCACTGCAAGAAGCAATGACAGAGTAGAAAAATGTGTTGGTGGCACTCAAGGCACAACTGTAGGGACTTTAGGTGCAACTCCCACAAGAGGGAATGGTAGCTGTCTATGGTGCCACAAGAGCATTGGCAATAGAGCAGTTGTTGCAAGCTAAAATGGCCAACACCGTCGCACTACCGGAAGGAGCACTGACAGTGGATAACATGGAGGATAGAGATGTGGTAGGACGGATCAAGGGACTTGGCCTAAACTTGGCTGCCCTTCTGCGGGATATTTTATACCAACCATAGGACAGAGCGACGACAGAACTCCACACTAGGGAAGGATGCACACTGAAAATGCTAACTGAACAATGAATCAACATCGAACAGCTTTACCTACAACGTGATGAAGTAGTGGCTCAAAACCAGCAGTTAGAGAAAATCATAGAGGAAACATGTCGTCGTGTTTAAGAATTGGAAATTGCGACAAATCTACTAATAGGAATGCGGATCCACAGATTGGGAAGTGGATTCCGTGAGGTGAAGGAGGCAGCTACGAGGATCCAGCTAGATCTCAACCTACAAATTACTGAAGTATGATTAAAGGCGCAACCCTCCACGCCCTCAGAAGTTTGAGATCATCGTGCCGGTGATATCTGAAAAGGGTTGGAAGAAATTGAACAGGCAATGCAAAGCTGCACCACATTGTTGGAAGAATCCTTCGGGGTCCTCAAAACCTTATAGGAGGACCCCACCATACAACGGTTGGAAACAGAAGCATGAGAGCTTCAAATGCAATATGATAGCGTGCATGGGATGATGCAGACAGTAGTCCTAACTCAGTGGCTCGCAAGGTTACAACAGGTAAAGGCATTGAAGGAACAAGTGCACGCATCATGATAGAAAGAGGCAGTAGTTAAAGAACACGTCTAGTCATGGATTGATGAGGGCTTCCTTATCATGGCTGACATCGAAGGAAAAATCGTGCAAATGAAAGTGATGCACGACCTGAGATAGGGAGTTGATCATGGAAATAAGCATTCAGCAGAGCAAGCAGAACGGATTCAGCGGACGACAGAGCAGTGCGCTATGGATCTTCACGTAGCATAGGCACAGTTGGATGGACTTCACATGAAGATTTCCGCGCCAGTAGAGTGACTCGGGATGAGTCACGATGATTGTGTTGGGGGCCTGTTGGGCAGCGGATCCCCCCATAGTAGGTTTTTTGGGCTTGAAGCCCAAAGTTTGGTCAAGTGTAATGTAAAGACCCCGGGAAATGTGGGCACGGAGCGCAAGAGTCTAGGGTTGTCTGACCTAAAATAATATAATTTAGAGTGTGTTGGCCTACCCATGGTCTGCAAACCATGGGATTGTATAAATAGAGCAAGGCTCTAAGTGAAAAGGAAGTATTAGTTTGGAGATGTTCTTGGATGATGAATTAGCTTTGAGTCTGTAAGTCCGAGTTTTGGGTTGTAATAGTAGGAAGAGGCTCTGCAGCTGTGTGCGTAGAGGCCTGGCAGAGTCCGCAGTTGTGTACGACCTTGCAGCTAAGTGCACAGGGTGGAGTTGGGATTGTACTTGAACAAAGGATTAATAAAAGATAAGTTGATTCTGAAATACTATGCGTTTATGCTTTTGTTATATTTATGCATCTTTTTACAGTTTTATGACTGTGCGCACTTGTTACGAATGTTGAATGGTTAATGATAATATTGGGTACACATAATTAAGTTAAGATCTATAATAATAGCATAGTAAGGATAAAGGATCTAGACAACACTTCTTTGCGCTCTTTACAGAGCTGCGTGGAAGCAATCGCACGTGTTGTGAAGGATAGACAGTTGCACGGAGCAGCGCGAGCATGTAGATTCAGTTTGCGAACTTCCTAGACTTCATGAAGACATACCTAGGGTGCGGAAACTTGGCTCTAGCACCCTCCCATACTACCTCAGGTGATACCTCAATCCGCGCACCATGGGGTATTGCCGAAAGGGACGGTAGTTTTGGGATTTGTTTGGGTAAATCACTCTGAACTTGGGTCAGGCCCCATCAAGCCAATAGGAGCTGAAATTTTTTCCAAAATGAGGGAAAGTCCCACTGGTATTGTGATAAAAGTTTCAAACATTTATTCACTATATTGTAGGAGATATGACCAGTGGAAGTTGAGATTTCTTGATATTCCTAGAATTGTGCACCAAATAGGATTATGTTGGTATTTTTGTTATAACTTTTCATCTATGAAATATCAGAAGTTGAAACTTGAACCATAGTGAGGGAAAATACCATTGATCATATGGTTCAGTTTCCATAACTTGTAATACTACAGTTTAGGATATATGCATTAAATCATTCACTATATTAGTTTGCATGCAAAGTGTTTGATGAAATGCTTAAATGGTTCAATGATTAATTGCATACAAATTGTTTGATAAAATGCACCAATGAGTATGTTGTTTGAGGTTGGGGATAGTATTGATGTGTAATAGTATTTCTGTAGTTGATAAATGCTTACTTGTATGCAAATAGTTTTCTATATTAGTTTGCATGTAAAGTGTTTGAATAAATGCTTACATGCAAATGTAATAGTATAGTAGTTGTTTGAAGAAAATGTTATTTTTTTTAAAGGGGATAGTATTGTAGTATGATAATATGGATGTAGTTGGTCTATTCCTATTTTCATGTAAATAATTTGAATATTTTCATGTAGGGAATTTGAAAGGTTGCATGCATGGAATATGAAAAGTTGCATGTAAGGAAATGGAAAAGTGGCATGTTTTTAGTTGTGATGTTACAAGTGGAATAAGTGCAATATTTTTTACTTAGTCTCATACAAATGTATGAGAAATAAAATTCAACTTCTTTTCAAGTGTGGTTAAATTTAGTAGAGTTTTCGAGATTCCATTTCCATAATTGGACATTGGAGATCAGGGCATTATAGTAGCTCCCTCTATCTACCTTAGTGTGGACCATGGATAGTAAGGGGGTATGCTTATAGGTTGTTATATTGGTGAATGCTGATTTCAAATTAATAGACCTGATGTCTTCATTTTTAGAACATGTGACTGACTGTGTATGAATTATATGTCGCTTACATGTTAATTTCATGATACCTACTTACATCCTTGTATGTTAGGTTACATTTTTGAATATTTTGATTACATGCATAATTCTTGTAGGTTTATTACAAGAATTGATCACTTATGTTCGACTACATGCATTTATGCGTAGGTGTAGTTCATTCGACATTGCTTATGCATACTGTTGGTATCATGTGGCAATGTGTACAATGGAGTAATGGTTGTTGTTATGCATGTATAGTCTTGGTAATGATTATGCATGTATAAGAGGTAAAACATGCCTTGTGAAGTCATTGTATGCAATTTAGGTCATCATGGTGCGATTGGAAGTTATGATGCTAATGTGTTGGCTAAGATAGAGCAGGAGATGCAGATCATTATATAGAGGTTGCAAAATTGGAATTTGGGGTAAGAGTAGATCGTCATACACGTATTGTATGTTCGACATGTAGGTATGTAAGTTAAGGATTTTATATGCATTAGGTTTATGTACATGTCTTTTGATGTTATGGTTACATTCATGATTGGTTGATTAGTGTAGTTATATGCACGTGTTAGATAGTCAAGAATGATAGTAACTTGTAGTTATATGCATTGCTATTGTTGTTTTATATTAGATAACATGATGATTATGCTATATGTTGTTGATGAGTATGTTATAGGTTAACTTGTTGATTGTTATATGCCAGTTATCTTGATGATTCAGTTTTATGTTGTTGTTGAGCATGATATATAGCTTATTGTTGTTATATTCTATTAACTTGATGATTAGGGTCATTTCATTGAGATAATGATGTTATAATTTGGATTGGTCATATTCATGATGGTTATGTTCATTTCCTTGAAGCTCTTGATGTTATATGTATTGTGTTAACCTGGTTTGACCTATGTAGATGGTTATGGTTGTGATATTCAGGTATGGACCAACATATTTGTGAGATGGTGTTGTACTAATCTAGCTTGATCATACATATGTTATTGTTATGCATGAATGACAAATGATTACGATTTTATGACATGAACATGTTAGTTAGTTACTCTTCGGGATATCAGGGTTTGTGTTTGAGTTGATATGTTATGAAATCGTATCATGCTAACCGAGATTTATTTTGTAGACAAGATAGCCTCCCCTCATATACATTAAGATATGAGTTTTCTTATGTCGTATATTTGGTGCTTAGTTGTTTGATTATGACGTCTATTCAGTGTTTGAGTGTTTGGTGCCTAGTTGATTTATTTAACATGGTATGTTTGCAAGTGGTTGAATGATTGATGAATTGCTTAATATGAGTATGTGCTCCAATGATAGTGTTTTAAGATGATTATAATAAAATATATGTGTTGAGGTAGTTGATATGTACTTGAGTTAGTAGGTGATAGTTATAGTATTATGATTGATGACTATGAGATGACTATGGATTATGACACGATTGTTTGTAAAAGTTGATTTCAATTGATAAATATGATTGTCTTGATATTTGGAACATGTGGTTGACATCTGTGTGCATGATGTAGGGAGTTGTTGTGTGTGGAGCATGATTGTTCAGAGGTCTTTGTTTCAGCCGGATGTATTCCCCAGGAAGTTTTGTACACCCCTCTGCG
>APFE030077217.1:0-55315 GCA_000404065.3 Pinus taeda
AGCTTCTCCATCAAGTTAGATGTAAATTGACTTCCCTGATTTGTCACAATTTCTCTTGGGACACCAAAACGAGTAAAAATATCCTCAAAAAGAAATTGAACAACTAAATTTTTCAGTGGCAGAAGGCAATGCCTTGGCTTCTACCCATTTAGTGACATAATCAGTGCAAACCAATATATATTTCTTTTGTCTATATGGTGGATTAATTGGTCCAATGAAATCTAAAGCCCATTTTTCAAAGGGTTCGATGAGTACCTCTGGTCGTAATGGCATTTCATTTGAAAGAGTCGGTCTCCCAACTCTCTGGCAGCTGTCACACCTTCTGACATATTGTTTTGCATCTTTAAAGAGAGAAGGCCAATAATATCCTAAAGAAAGGATTTTATAGGCCGTCCTCTTGTTAGCAAAGTGTCCACCGCAAGGTTCATCATGACATGCCTTGAGGATGTCAGGCATTTCATCTTCTCGAACACATCTCCTGATCACACAATCTAGCCCTGTTTTAAACAATTCATTAGAAATCCATGAATAATTTGAACTCTCCTGAATAATTTTCCTTTATTCATTAGGAAATAAGTGTGGAGGTAACTTCCTTGTAACCAAATAGTTAGCAATATCTGCATACCAAGGAGTCTTAGTAGTTACTGCAAACAAATATTCATCTGGAAACTTATCCTCTACAGAAGAATCTTCGTTAGTATTTTGGATTCTAGACAAGAAATCAGCTACTGTATTTTGTTTCCCTGGTCTATCCAACACAGTAATATTGAATTCTTGTAAAAGTAAAATCCATCTTGTAACTCTGCCATTAGTAATAGGTTTGTTCATGAGGTATCTAATGGCAGAATGATCAGTATGGACAAAAGTTTCTTAGCCTGTTATATAATGTCTAAAATTGTTGATTTCATGAACCACAACTAAGAACTCTTTCTCAGTCACAATATAATTTAACTCAATGGGAGTCAAATTTTTACTGGTGTAGTAAATGGCATAAGGAACTAAATCCTTTTGACCCAACATAGCTCCTAGATCTGTATCTGAAGCATCTGTAGAAATATGGAAAGGAAGTTTCCAATTTGGTCCTCTCAAAATGGGTGCTTCAGATATTCTCGTTTTCAAAGCTTCAAATGCAGATTGACAATTAGGATCCCATTTGAATTCACAGTCTTTTGTAAGTAATTTGAATAGTGGAGATGCTATTTTGGTGAAGTTTTCAATAAATCTTCTATAATACCCAGTAAATCCAAGAAAACTTGTAACATATTTTTGACAATTTGGAATAGGCAACTTGGAGATGACTTCAACTTTTGATCTATCAACTTTAATCCCATCCCCTGAAATATGATGTCCTAAAACAATCCCTTCAGTAAACATCATAAAGCATTTCTCATGACTTAATGAAAGGTTTTTTTCCTTACATCTTATACGGACCTTTTCCAAATTCTCTAATGCCTCTTCAAATGAATCACCATAAACTGTAAAATCATCCATATAAACCTCTACACAATCATGAATTAGATCAGAAAAGATTCCTAGTACTGCCCTTTGAAATGTTGCGGGTACATTACATAATCCAAAAGGAAGTACTCGGTAGCAAAATTCCCCATGGATAGGTAAATGTGGGTCTTATCCTGAATCTTCAGGTGCTACCTGAATTGATTGTAACCACTAAAACCATCCAAAAATGAGAAATACTTTTTTCCTGCTAAAGTATCTAATACCTGATCAATAAAGGGTAAAGGAAAGTGATCCTTCAAAGTTGCTTTGTTAAATTCCCTGTAATCAATGCAAACCCTCCATTTACTATTCTTTTTAGGTACTATAACCAAAGGAGAAACCCATCGGCTATCTGAAATTGGATAAATGAAGTTTACATTAAGTAGCTTTTGGAGCTCTTCTTTCACTATCTCCCTAAGGTTTGGATTCATCCTTCTTTGAGGTTGTCTGATTGTTCTACTGTTTTCCTCAATGTATATATGATGAATGCAAGTCTTAGGATCAATACCTTTCATATCGGTATACTCCCATGCAAATGCAGTAGAATGTTTTTGCAAGATTTTGGTTAGCTCTTCCTGTTATGATTTTTCCAAATTTTTGTTGATATTCAATGCTTTTCCTGGAAAGATATCAATGGCAGAACTACCAAACTCTTCCATAGAGAAAAGGGACATTTGTCTAGATGATAGATATTCAATGTCAGAATCCAACTGAAATTTTGTGTGGTCATATTCTGAAGATGTTTGAAAGTTTTCTAATGTATTCAGAATTTGACTATCTTCATTGATCTCGGAAATGGTATAGACAGGTCGTATAGTATCTTCATCATCAATCCACTCATTATCTCATGTTTCTATAATTGCTTTTGCTGGAGGGTACAGATTGAATTTCTTTGTCGAATTACCATCAGAAATATACATATCCCCAGACCTACAACTGATAAAAGCATCAGTTGTTGCTAGCCAAGGTCTTCCTAAGATGAGAGGATGTCCTCCTAAATTACTCTTGGGAGTTAAAATCATGAAATCTACTGGATATTCCCAAGAGTCTAGGGAGACTGAAATGTCTTCTAATACACCATCTGGTTTAATAATTGGTCGATCTGCAAGTTGCAATAAAGTAGGTGTAAAAAGAAGGTTAGGAAGTTTTAGCTATTCCATAGTCTGTCTACTCATGATGTTGATAGCAGCCCCTAAATCAATCAAGTATTTGGAATTTATACCCCATTGATAGTTGTTTTGACAATTGGACTACCAGGATCTACATACTTCTGCATAGTAACTTTTCCCATCATGATATCTGCATTTTTTCCTACCAGGTGGATTTTTCTTGTATCTCTCGGTTTCCTTCCTGGTCTTTTAAGACTTAACTCCTTTATTGTTTTTTCTAGAATAGGAATTTATTTAATGGCTTGTAACAAGGGAATCTTGATACAGACATTCTTCAATTCATCTAGAAAATCATAGTCCGACAACAAGATTTGTTTTTCCACCCCTTTGTCAATTTGTAATCTTTCAGGAAAAGGAGGTGTGGATGAAGATGCAGGTTGCTCAACTATAGGAGTTGTGGGGGTTAACTCTTTTTCTTTTTCTCTTGGGTTTTGAAGAGATGCTTCAGAACCTTTATTAGCTTCAAGAGAATCTTCCTCAGAAATGCTTTGCTTTTGGGCATCTGTGGAAGTTTTATCTAAAACTCTACCAGATCTTAGTTGTAAATCATTGAGAGGAACAATCATATAGGTAGGAAATTGTTGACCTTCTATTATGTAAGCATTTTGAGGGTTTTTATTATTGGGGTTTGGCAATGGCTGGGAAGGAAGTTGATTTGGCTTCTGTTGGAACGAAGGCAAGAGCTGAGAATTTGGATTTTGTTGAGAAGGTTGTTGTTTTTGTGGCAATGGCAATGATAGTTGTGGATTTTGATTTGGAAGTTGTGGAGCTTGTTGGCTTTGAAAAGATGGAGGATATTGATAAAATTGAGAAAATCTCCCATAAGTATTTTGCTTGCCTTGTACCCATGATTGAAATGGATTTTGTGGTTGGGGCCAAGGTTGTTGCCAAGGATTCCAATTTGGTTGGGTTTGAAAGTTCATAGAGTTGTTAAACCCTTGGTTTTGTTGCCCCTGCCAAGGTCTCCTTGCAACAAAACAAAGAGACTCAATTGTATTTGGATCTTCTTGAAAGACAACTTTGAGCCCAGGAATTGAAGGACAATCCTTGGTCTCATGATTCTCTAAACAAATCACACATGTTTCTACAACTTTTGCATCCAAGGGACATTCCCTTAGAGCATGTTTCTTTCTACATTTTGGGCAAAAGATGGCCAAAGCTTCAGCTTCAGCTTTCTGCTTATTGGGTATCTTAAGAGTGTCTAGTTGCTCACTCATACTCCCTAAGGTATCAGTTTTGAATTCATCAAGCATATTGCCAATCTCAGCCCTACTTACTGATCCAGTCGCAGATTTTTTTTCCCTAATGAGAGAAGGATCTCTAGGCCCTTTTCCAGTTTTAGATTTTCCCCTTGAGAGATGGACACATAGCTCTGCTATATCATGAAGTGGAAGCTGAGATATATCTCCTTTTCCCATCATGTTCAAAATATCTATCCATTAATCTCTAATGGCTTTTAATAGAAGGGCTTTCAAGGTTTCTTCATCGAGGTTACTCATTTTTTCTCTTTTGAGGTTATACTGAAATCTTTCAAGTAGATCCTCCAAGTTTTCATCTTCTTTTTGTACCATTTTGAATACCTCGTCCGTATGATTGGTGGCAATGCAATAGTCCCAGTATCTATCCAAAAATGTTTGTTTCATATCATTCCAAGTCCTAATGGATTGGGTGAGTAATCCCATGAACCATTTCAAAGCAGCTCCTTTCAATGTTAAAGGAAACAGTTTGAGTTTTTTAGAGTCTTCCAGATAATCATAAGTTCGACACACGTCCTCAAACCCAAATAGAAATGTTTCAGGATCCTCATTTCTTAACCCATGAATGTTTGGGAGGACAGATGGTGAAATATTTTTCATTGTTGCTTGAGAATCCTCATCGACTAGAGGAAATCCGAATGATTTATCTCCATCCCTATTTCCCCCATTGTTACCTCTACCTCCTCCATTGTTTCCTCCTCCCCCTCCTCTACCTCTACCTCTACCAAATCCGTTAACTACCTCCTCTATCATGATAGCTTCTTCAGAGATTTCAGAGTCCTCTGGTTCCTCTACTAATGGTGAATGAGGAGGAATTTCTCCCTCTTCTTCCTTAGGTGATTCTACTTCTTCAATTACAATGTGTCTCCCTGTAGAAGGAAAGAAAGGATCTTTTCCTAATTCAGATTCGATGGATGGTGTGGAAGAGTCTCCTAATTCAACTACTGCCTCTTGAACTCCAGGAATCCTAAGGCTAGGAGTATGAGTTGGAGATGATGGAGGTGTCTCTTGTCTATTCCTTGAAGTAGATGGAGTTGTGAAAATCGAACTCTTGGCTCTAGCTAAAAACCTTCCCCTAGAATCTCTTGCTCTATGCATGTCATTTTTTATTATTCTTCAAGTCGGGCTAATAATTCTCTTTTTGATCTTCCAGGTCACTCTAGGTGCAAGAAAAGAGCATACTCAAGAAACTATTAAACCAATAACTTTCTCTTTTCTGATCCTCCAGGTCACATTACGTGCAAGAGGAGAGCATACTCTCAGAGGTTATCAATTTTCCTTCCTTGAATTTTTTTTTTTTTTAATCTTTTTTTTTAAGAAATTGGCTACCTAGTTTCACTTCTCCGGCAACGGTGCCAAAATGTTTGGTCAATTTAGTATGTTCTAAATTGCTATTAAAATGTCAATCCGGGAGTCGTAAACTGATGAAGTGAAGTGCACTGTATGTGCAAGATAACCTTTTTCTTAGTCTTTTGTCATTTTTGAGTTTTTAGTTTGTTTTTGGGTTTATCTTTTGTGGATTCCCTAGTGTGAGATGGCGAAATTGAAAATTGAGTATGAATGGTAATGGTGATTTCTACAATGATTTTCCAAACTTAAAAGTTCTCAAAAAGAAGGTTTCCAAACTTACTGTAATGAAATCAATTCTCAAACAAAGTAAATGTACCAAAGCAATGAACTAGTGACAATGGCCCAGTATCCTTATTGTTGTATGAAAAAGAAAGTAAAAAACCGAACTTAAAGCAACTCAAAGACTGAAAGCAAAGAAAACTAAATCACACTACTTCAACCCATACTCTGACCCTTCACCTTTCGACTCAGTCCGGCTATAGGAAGTAATCATAAACAAGCTGAGTATTATGATATCTAAATTGCAGGAAATTAAATTGCATAAAAGGAAACTAAGATTTAACTACTCATTCATATTTCAACTCTTGAAAATGACATAAGTAATTCAATCTCTAACTTGCAGGAAAGCAAACTAAATCATACTACAACAAGTAATATTCTGATTCCTTACTAATTGAGTCGCTTGGCTATAGAAAGGAAATCATAAACAGGTAAGTAATATGATGTCTAAATGGAAAAAAAGTAATTAAGCAAAACAAAACTTTAAAGAAAGGACAATGCTGGAATTAAACTTAGTAAATGAAAATCAGCAGAAAGGACAAGATGATCTCATGTCAGTAGTTATCAAAAATATATAAATTTGCCCGGGCTGCCTACAAAAACTTGTAAAAGAAACACTGATCAGCTAACAGTTATGAAGAAAACATGAAGGAAATATGGACAGCGATGAACATCAGAACAACATAAAATATATACAAGTAATGATTATAAAAATAGTAAACAAAATAAAGTAAGAAACTATACAAAGCTTTGGTGTACAGGGGCCCTCTCTCACCTCAGCCAGCCAACTAATTAGTCACAAATTGGATTCAGGAATGCTGTCGTCTCATATATTGAAGTGCAGTAATAAAACAAAGGAAAGTACAGTACAGTGGGTTGAAACAACAATCAAAATTACATCTTAAAGACTAACTATCCAACGTATATCAATGCATTATTTATAAGTGAAAATGCTTGTAACTAATTCCTAGATTTTATGCTGCCAAGAGACACGTAAATCTCCACGACCTGAGATCTAGCGTTATGGTCATTACGGCAGTTGAATCCATGGAGTGGTGGCTGCTTGATTTAGTTCACAGGCTGATCAACAGTTGTGCCAGTACCTCCAGAAATGAAGGTTCGTGCCACGCAAACCTTCACGTGGGAAAAACACAGCTGTGCCACCGCAAAATTCCTCATTTGGCCCTTCCTTTGACCGTCGTTGACCATGACCGTTTATGAGTGATTTGGTTGATCTGAGGGGAAACACTCCATGTACACGTCACCTGCATCCTGCCCATGTAGTCAGTTTCTCCATTGGACACCTGTAACATAGCCTTTGACAAAATGGCTGCGGAAACTTGAGCTGGCTGCGGAAAGTGACAAGTTTCCGCAGTTGTTTGAACAAAAAATCTAAATCAAACAACAGTCATAAACATAGTTATGAAACCATTTCACAAGCTCTTTTTAGAGTAATATGCAAGGATTTGACAACTGGGTGGATGAAGTAAATGGAAAAAGAAGGCTGAAAGCATATATAGGGAAGTGCAGGTTTGGGCCTCAACATGAAGTCATCAAAGAAATGCAAAATGGGAAGGCACCAGCACTGGATGGTTTTAATGTTGACTTCTTTAAAGCATGTTAGGGGATAATAAAGAAGGATATCCTCGATGTGGTAGAGGACTCTAGGAAAAATAGAACTATTTTGAAGGTACTCAATACCTCTTTCATATCCTTAATTCCAAAATATGATAATGCTATGACACCAGACAAATTTAGACCAATAGCATTATGCAATGTGGTGTACAAGGTAATTTCTGAAATAATTTCCAACAGGCTTAAACCCCTTCTTCCAACTCTTGTATCTGAGGAACAAATAGTGTATGTAGAAGGCAGACAAATTCTCAACAATATCATTCAAGCACACGAGGTGGTTCACTCACTTATAAGCAATAGGCAGGCAGGAATGATTATGCAACTTGACCTAGAAAATCCTTATGATAAGCTAGCCTGGGCTTACATAAGGAGAGTTCTTATAGCATATGGATTTGACCACAACTGGGTAAGATGGGTAATGGCCCTTGTAACTACCTCTAGTTTTTAAATCTTGTTAAATGGTTCACCATCCAAGCCCTTTAATCCTACGAGAGGTCTCAGACAAGGAGATCCCCTCTCACCCTTCCTCTTTATTCTCATGATGGAAGGGCTTGGCAAAGCTATCAAATCTGCCAAAGCAAAAGGCACAATCTAGGGTATCAAACTCACAATGAACGTAGTTTCTTTGACCCATCAACAATTTGTGGATGATACTATGCTACAGGGTATACCTACAGTCAGGGAAGCTCTAGCCTACAAACAAATTCTAAAAGATTTTGCAATCGCTGTAGGCATAGAGGTAAGCCTTACCAAATCAAAGATTTTCTTCTTTAATACTGGCATTGCTATTCAGAGAAATATATCCAGAATTCTACGCTTCCAAAGGGATATGCTACCTTCCAAATATTTGGGAGTATCACTAACAGACAAACCTTTGAGCAAGACATTTTGGGAGCTTGTGATTAATAAGCTACAGGACAAAATACATAAATGGACAAGTAGGTCTTTGAACTTAGTAGGATGACTAGTGCTCACAAAAGTTGTCCTGCAAATGGTCCCCATATTTATGTTGTCATCCCTTTCAGCTCCTAAAGGAGTCATGCAAATATTCAGAAATATCCAAAGAGATTTTCTTTGGGGCAAAGGGGAAGAGAAAAATAAATGGGCATTGGTAGCCTAGGAAATGTAAACCTAAGACACATGGAGGTTTGGGACTGGATGATCCTGAAGTTCTTAACAAATTTTTGGGGGAAAACTATGGTGGATATGGCTAAAATATTCAGCTTCCCCTTCGGCCCAAATTTGGAAATAGAAATATGCAAACAATTGGCAAGACAAGGATCACATTAGAATTTATGGGATCATCAAAGGCTCCCATATTTGGAACATAGCTTGGGAGAATAGAGCCATTGTTAAGAAACATAGCTTCTGGGAAATTAGAGATGGAAACCTTGCTTGGTTTTGGGAGGATATGTGGCAACAGGAACCTAAATTAGTAAGAGAAGAATTTGCAAATCTTAAGAATGATACTGACAAAAAAAGGTTACTCAAAGTAAATGACTTCTGGGATTAGGAAAAAAGAGAGGGAAAATGGAGGATATGGAAAAACTTGTGATACAGTGATGACTCACCCTTGAAGGCATAGGCAGAAGCTCTAAAAGCCATCCTTGAACAAAGGAAGATTCTGGTATCAACAGATTCAGGCGAACTGAGATGGGGTAATAACAATGAAGGAACCTTTAACCTTAAAGAGGCCAAGCGCATAGCCCTTGGGCTTGACTTTCCAAACCCTGATTGGGTATGGAAGGACCTATGGCAAAACCAAAGCTGGAAGAAGATCAAACTGTTCATGTGGTTAGTGCAGCATAAAAAAATTCTAACCTAGGAAAACCTTAGGAAAAGAGGGGTAGATGGTCCATCTAAATGCCAGCTATGTAAATTACAAGAAGAAACTATGGAGCATCATCTCAACCTCTGCCCATTCACATCCACATTGTGGAATTGGATTGCTTAAATATTCATACAAACAGACAGGGACATGGGTAGCATTACCAGCACCTTAAAGTGGTGGAGGAAAGTTTTTTTTGATAATGAAACAGTCAACAAAGCTTGGCCTTTAGCTTCAAGATTTCTAATATGGGATGTTTGGAAAGAATGCAACAAAAGAATATTCAAAAATAGGAAGAGTCCCTCCCAAAGCATCATGGCAGAGATTTTAAGACAATTCATTGAGACGGTAGGAACCCTCATTAAAAACCCCCCTGAGAACCAACCTAAAGATACTGATGTGTAGATACTAATATAGTTTGGTCTGTAGGGGCTTATCCGAAAGGGAAAATACAAAAGTGTAAATCACATAATGGCTGATAAGGATATCTGGCAACCTCCCCCTCTAGGTTTTATGAAATACAATATAGAAGGGGCCTTAAAAGGAAACCCGGGCATGGCTGGTTATGGAGGAGTGATAAGGGATGAAAAGGGTTGTATAGAAATCATCTTTTATAGTAATTTCAGGAAAGCCACAGACAATATGGCAGAGCTCATGGCCCTTGAGAAATGCTTAGAAATCCTGAGGGACTCAAATCTTCATAACATTCTAATTGAAGCTAATTTCGAATTGATTATCAATTCGGCGAAGAAAAATTTTCTATGGCTCAGCTCTGGAAAACGTTTCAAGATATTGGAGGCTTCTACAAGTCTATCAAAGGATTCAATCCTACCTACGGAATATGAGAACCCTGAGTTTCACTCATGTGCGCCGAACAACCAACAAATTAGCAGGCATCTTAGCTAATGAAGGAGTGCCCTGTGCTAAAAGCAACATTAAATATAAGAGAATAGAGATTCCCCAGGGGAGATTGAGGGAAGAGTGTCTCAGACAGGCGAACCTGGATCAGGAGCTCTATCAGAGCAGGGGACACTAGCAGGTTGCAGACTTCTGGAAATTGTTGATTTTTAGTCCACATGAAGCAACAGTTCAGGGATATATACATAAAGAAGGAATGACCCTTAGGCTAGAATATGGGCCTAGGAATCTAAAAACCCAAGGTTTTCGGGTGGGTTTCAATTGACAACTCAAATATTTATATGAATTTGAAATATACTACAGATCAACCTTTCACTAGCTTTGCAAGGAGCTTGGTTAAAGGGCGAGCAGATAGGAGAAATAGCATCAATCTTATCAATTCCGTGTGGAAAATAGCAAGGTGGTTACCAAGACAAACGGGCCCAAAATCTACTTTAACAGTAGCTTTATTATGGTTCAGTTCTGAAAGCAGGGTTAAACATCGAGAAAGTCACTTAGACGGAAGTGAATCACTGGCATCTGGTGGATTTTGGGCAGACTACATGTGCAAGGGTTATCAGCCAAAACGGACTTGAAATTTTTATAGAGCAGTCTCTAAAGGCTTATTGGGTCTGATTCAAAAGCTAAAGGGTATGCTTGTTATGGTTCTGATATTGTTCTTGACCGTTAGATCTCTGACAATAGATCAAACGGTTTGGGCACTCGAGTATCGTTTTGGTTCCGACTTCACGATTTTATGGGCCTGGGGCCTGGATAGTGGGACGTAGGATTGGTTTCCTAGGCTTTACGTGGCCCACTTCTCATTTGTAAATTTTCTAATATTGTTTTTTTATTATATTGAATAGAAGGTCTAACACTTACTTCAGAAAAAAAAGACTACTACATTTTGACCAATTAAGTCACAAAAAGTGATTTTCGTTGCTCTTTGAAATGTAACACTTACATTAATAAGTATGAATGGCATGCGCTTAAAGGAAAAATTCCCTCACTTGGTCCTGAATGTGGTTTTTAGATGGTCTGTCTCTACCAGTAGCACCTAATTGCAACCAAAGAACCCATCTAGCAGGGACAACATCTCAGACCCATATACTGTTTGGAGAATATGCTCCATGGATAGCACTAGGTAATTATCTTTGTGTGATGCATGGCTGAGATTATGAAAGTTGACACATAACACTATCTCACCATATTTTTTTCCTAATAAGAACCAGATATGAAACCCAAGTAGAATGTCCAAACTTAAAAATTATCCGAGCATCCAATAACTTCCCTAATTCCTTTTGAATTATGGGTTCAACCATTGGATGAAATTTCTTCAACTTTTTATGAAATTGTTTCAACCCTTCCTTTGATAGGAATTACATGATATATAATACAATTAAACACATCATGATATGGTTTAAAAATATGAATGAATGTTTGTCATGTTAATTTTTTTTAACTAGGGTCAAATTCCACCTTAGACAGCTCAAATGGCTGAGATGATGATTGAATTAAATTCTACTTTTCGATAGGACCAAAATCGACCTAAAGATCACCCTATTTGGACAAGAAAAAGTTGATTTTAGAATTATTTTATCCACTCATGTATAATGGAATGGGTATGCCCTAAAGCACATGTGAAATTGGTTAGGTAGGCCTCAACCCCAAGTGGACCCTCATGGAAACTATAAATAGAAGAGACCTCAAGCTCATTTCTACACCTTTGTTAAGCCATCTTCTACTCTCTTCTTTTGTATTGGTTCACTCAGGTCTGAAAGAGGAAGTTCATTCAAGGGTCTGTAATCACAGGGGTGAAGCTCACATGGATCTAGGATTTATGTTTATCAGACGCAACACATAACTGAACTTTTTTATCCCTAGAAACATGCACACATTGGCTAGGGGAGAATCCAGGAAGTCTCGGACGCTTGCACAAGATCCTGAAGGGAATTTCAAGGGTTTTTGAAGAAGATCGGATAACATTGGTACATAGATGCTCACAAAACGTGGTCAGGGGAGCATCCAGGTAGTATCTAATGCAGGCACAGTAACTGGAAGAGAGCATCTGTGAGTTTGGAGTGGTTCTAAGTGAGCATGACCCCAAAAGCACGCATGTAGTCTTCCGAAGAGCATCTGAGAAAACATAGATGCCCTGAGGCAGTTGGTCAGGGAGCATCCAGTGAGTTTCAGACGCACACAGTCGCCCTTGTTGGGAGTGTCTAGGGAGTTTTAGATGCACACATTCTGCCTTGCTGGAGCATCTTGGGTTTTGATCTAGGGTTTGGAAATTTCCTTCAGTTGGTTTCAGTGATCTGATGGATCAAGGGTCTCTCTCTGTTGTTTTGTAGATCTGCAGTATGTTCTATGAATATCTACTGCATGTTTATGTATTAGGTTCATTGTAGGCTCTGTTGAATTTTTTTTATGAAAATCTAATAAAGAAGAATATTTGAAAGGGTTTTCCCCCTTGTGGGGTTTTTCCATGGTCTTGGACCAATTTATTGTCTCTTATGGTTGTTTTGTTGTCTTCCTTTTCATTTCATCTATTGTTATATCTTCCAATACAGTTTATGATTGGATACATTCAGGGAAACTTTTTGGGGCTAATATTCGCAGGTGGGCTAATTTTCGATACTTTTTCCAAAAAAAAAGAATCGCTAATTTCCATTTTTTTCTAAAAATTATTCGCCCAAATTTTATAGTATAAAATTATTTTACCCTAAAAATAGACAAAATTTTATATAGAGACTATGTAAAATTATTAGAAATTTGAATATTTTTATAAAAATATCTCAAAATGTTTTATAGATTGCATATTATGGACTAGTGGGATTCACCAAGGTTTCTAAACTTTAAGATAAATTTTCATCCTTAAAAATTTCCCTGGATGCATTGCTAATAATTTGATTCATTGTTAAATGAAGATGTGAATTGGGCTAAAGTAATTGATAAGACATAGAACAATATTAAAAATTAACATGGTATGATAGCCAGGGTAAGGACCATCCCGAAATAAGACAAGCATTAAAGCCCTCATTTTTAGAAAGAAGATTGCATAGTCAAGGTCAAGATGTCTTCCTCTACCTTCAAGGATCATGAAAAATTGGGTGACACATCAAACTTTACTACATGGAAAGTAAGGTTGGAGATCATACTGGCAACAATGATGTGTTGGAATACATTCAAAGAAGGATTCCCTAGCCTCCAGAAAATGATTTCGCTTCCCTAAAAGATAAGTACAAGAAATGTGAGTCCAAAGCAGTAAAATTATAGTTGATGGTTTACAAGATCATTTACCTACATATGCTAGAGATTTAAGAAACTCTAAAGACATATATGACAATATAGACAACATGTATAAAATCAACAATTTGAATGATATCATCACCTTGAAAGATCAACTCAAGGAAACCAAGATGAACAAAGGAGAAGTTTTTCAGTCCTACATTATGAGGATTTCTCACCTTAGAGATCAATTGCAGAGAGTTGGAGAAAATGTGCTTGACAATGAAATAGTAGTTGTAACTCTTAAAGGTCTCCCTCCATTGGGAAACCTTCATTACTACAATAAGAAACAACAATGTCCTTCATTCATTTGATGAAACTTTTGGGAAGCTTACTCAAGAAGAACTAAGGATGATACAAAGAGGAAGGGTTCAAAAGCATGAAGAGGGAGAGCCCGCTACATATATCACTCATGACAAAAAGAAGAAGGGAAAAGGAAGTCCATCATGGAAGCCTCCTTCTCAAAATGCAAAAGGAAGAAATGAATTTTTTTTTTTTTTCTAAGTAAGATTGATCTATTAATATGATACAAAAAAGGTAATTACAAAGAGGCATGGCCTCCAAAGTACTGAGCAACAACCATCACACAATAATTATGTCTTGCTGTCACTGCCCCAACAGAGGGGAACCAATCCATGAAATCAAAAGGACCCACATATGGGTTAACAGTTTAGACCAAAAAACAAAAAAGACATCTCAGACATTGCATAGACCTAATCATAAAACACAGACTTAACTGTAATTGCCCAATTAGCATGAGAAGCATCCACCTGGCAAAAAACGACACCTGGTTGTTAAGTCTCGAGGCTAGAGATTGTCCGGGGCCGGTTCTTCTTCAATATGACACGCATATTTGTACCAATCATCCTCTTCAGTTGACGTGTCCCTACCTTGAGTTGGGTGGACGGCTTCAGTGCTACCCATGCCTGCATGTAGGCCAGACGTGTCGCCTCGTCAGCTGCCAGAAGCCTGAGTGTCACCAAGATTGCTCCCCACAGCTTGTTGATTGCTAGCCAATGCTTTTTCATGTAGGGTGGCTCTATCATCGTCGAGTTGTTGTTTTCCTGGGTTGCAAACACCTTTGTTGCTTGGAGTTTCCTTGTTCAGCTCTTCGTTGTGTGTAGGCAGAGGTGCCGACGAGTCCATTTCTTCAGAGAATGTAATAGTAACAGTAGCAATGATTACGGGTTGGTTCAGAGTGCTGTGAAAATGGAATTGAGTGATCTGGGGTCCTAGATGTGGAGGAAGGGGGAAGTTTTCTGTGTGAACTGTAGCATCCCTCTGTTCAGAACCTTGGAGCCGAGCCCTTCCCCTTCTGCTTCAATTGTCTGGACATCAGCCATGGAAAGAGCTGAATGGATTGGGATTGTCGGCTGAAGAAGCAGGGGAGATAGATTCAGGGCTAGGAGTTGCAGGAAGGTGGATGCTTCCACCGCGAGTGCCTCCTCTCCTACTTTGCATTCGATGATGAACCATGGTAGGATTGAAGGCAAGGTTAGTAGTGGAGGAGTTGGTGGAATAATTGCATAGAGGATGGACAAAGGAGGCCTGAGCCAGAGCTAAGTTGCAGAGTTTGGTTTGAGAATAATGAAATTTGTTACCCAGGTCAATACAACTTAGCAGCCAACATCGGCAGCCAGTTACACTGTGAGAGCATGGCTCTGCGACCTGCGGAGGGCAAACACAGTGGAGCAAGGGGGAAGGGATAACATAATTCTCTGCAGATGCCATAACTATGAAAGAGGTGGAGTAGTCTCAGCCTTGGGACTCATTTAATGGCATCTACAAGGTGCCTTGAATGTGCCTTAGGTGGGCTTGGGGGAGGACGCAGGTAGCCATGTGGCCAACCCATGTGCCGCTCGACCGTCTTGTCGAATTAATTACCTGGATAATCACCTGCATCCGGGTGCATTTCTTCTTCCTGTACCATTTCAATTTGCACCAAGTCATTGTATTGTTGTAACTGAAGAGTAGCGGCAATAGCATTGAGTGTTCCTGCATGTAGGGTCCTTCCACTGTCTACTCCAATATTAGCTAACAGATCAACTACTTTGTTGCCATCCCTTCGAATGTGTTTAAGGGTGACCGCTCTGTGGGTTGAGAGCCATTGTTCAATGTGCTCTAAGCATTCTGCCAATCTCCAACTGTTGCCAACTTTGTATGATGGAGTCCCCTGCAGAATATGATTAACCTTGTTAATGAGAATCTAAGAATTCCCTTCAATTATAAGTGGGAAGAAGCCATGGAGTTGAGCAAGGAGAAGCCCCTGCCAAAGTCCTTCTAATTCAGCCGATTTATTGATATCCAACCAATTGAGCCTGTGAAGGTTAGAAAAGGAGTGCCTTTGTGATATCTGAAGACTCCTCCACATCTTGCTTTACCTGGATTGCCTTTAGATGCTCCGTCAAAGTTAAGTTGTATCATATGTTGGGGCGGGGGAATCCATCTATCTGGTGTTTTTCCTTGTGATGAAGTTTTACCCTGATTTGCTTGCAACTCGTTCCACTGAAGATTCCAGTTTGCCCATATATTCTATTCCTGTGGAATGGAGGGAACGTCTTCTTCATACCAGGTTTGAAGCATTAATATTTCTCGATAGTTTTGACATATATTATTCCATAGGACTTCTAAAGGGGAGGGTTGGTCCTTGAAGATGCGATGATTATTTTCTTTCCATATTGTCCACATGAGAAGGCCTGGGATAAGTTTCCATAAAGCATTTAACAGTTTACTTTTGTATGGACTGATTGCCCAAGTACAAACAATGTTGGTGATATCCTCCTTAATTCGTCCATCCTTTTGGCATCTGAAGCTAACTTTTTCCCAGAGTCGATTTGCTAGAGGGCAAGAGTTTATGAGATGCTCAGTGGTTTCTTCCGCTTGTTTTCAATTGGGACATATAGAAGGCCCATGAAAGCTTCTTTTGCGAAGGTTGTCCCAAGTGAGGATTTTATTTTGGCATAGCATCCATAGGAAATTGGATATTTTTGGCCATATGGTGGGGGCCCATACTTTGTTCCATAGAGGGTCCTTGACCGTATGATTTCTTATAATTATATTATAGGCCTCTTATGAAGTGAAGGTTTCTCTCACCTTATATCCCCATCTAATTATATCCTTCTTATCAGAGTAGTGTATTTTCCTGTTTGAAAGCTCTGTTTCCATATTTTCCTTGATGATCTGTGTGCCCTGTCTGATGATGTGGTTCGAGCTTATCCATTGCCTGTATCCTTGAATCTGAGTGGGCCTCCAGTGTTGGTTGACCTTGACCACCAGTTACCCTTCCCAGTCCTGTATTTGGTGGGGTTTGATTAGATCCTACAATTTGGGTCTTTGATACCACGAATCTTCCCAGAACCGCACATTATTACCATTCCTAATTTCCCAGAAGCTGTGCTGTTGAATTAAATCCTTATGTTGTTTAGCTACATTCCAGATTAGGGATACTAGGCCAACCTCTGTGAGTCGGATTAAGTCGTCCATTTTTTGATTATTGGCATATTTTTCATTCCAGAGAATAGCCCAAGGAGTATGGGATTTCGAGATCCATTTCCACCAGATGCGTGCACCCATGACTGCATTACTGTGTTGAGGATCACAAAGCCCAGTACCTTCGAAGTTTTTTGGAAGGCATACTGTATCCCATTTTACCAATGCCCATTTTCACTTTTGTCCTGTGTTTCCCCACAGAAAGGCTCTTTGAAGATGTTTAATTTCCTTGAGTACCTACTTTGGCGCTGCCAGAACTGAAAAAAGATAGAGCGGCATGGATTGTAGCACAGCTTTGATTAAGACTAGTCGGCTTGCCATGTTGAGAGCTCTGTAAGTCCAGGAAGAGAGACGGGCTTCCATTTTTTCCAAGAACAATTACCAAGATGAGTGTTTTAAGGCAGTTTCTGTCATAGGAGCGCCCAGGCATTTGGATGGGAGAGTAGCTATCGTAAAACCCAAGATCCTAGAAATTGAGGTTTGTGTTATAGTAGGGGTGCGAAAGAAAAAAAATTGGGATTTAGCCTTGTTAATGCATGCTCCAGAGGCACCTGAGAAATAAGTCAAAATGGAATTTAATTTAAGGGTTTCCTGGACCGAGGGATGGCCAAAAAGCATGTTATCATCCACGAATTGTTGGTGGGTGAAAGAAAGGGCGTTGGGAAAAGAGAGTCCTCTCAATTGCTAGGAATGAAGAGCTTCTTTGAGGCTTCTTCCAAGTCCCTCCGCCATAATGACGAACAAAAAGAAGGAGAGGGGATCACCTTGTCGAATTCCTCTGGAGGGGTGAAAGGGGGTGGAAGGGATCCCATTAACCAAAATGGAGAAGAAGGTAGATGTTATCAGACTCATGACCCATCTAACCCAAGGAGGGGAGAAGCCAAAGGCGAGCAGCATTTTTTGAATATACTTCCATCTTAAACTATCAAAAGCTTTAGAGAGATCGATTTTTAAAAGCATAACTGCTTTTTTGTACTGCTTTAAGGAGTGAATGATTTTGTGAGTGAGAATGATGCCATCCTTGATTTGCCTTCCTTCCACATAACTTGATTGCTCTAGCGATATGAGTAATGGAAGCAGAGGTTTTAGTTGCGAAGCAATAACTTTGGAGACAATTTTGTATATGACATTACATAAAGCAATAGGCCAGAATTTGTCCGGAGTCTGAGAATGTTCTTCCTTGGGGATGAGGGCAATGAAGGTTGCGTTCAGAGAGGGAAGCATCCATCTATTAGTCCTGGATTCCTAACGACTTGCCAGACCTCCTCTTTGATTAGATCCAGAAGTTGTGGAGGAAATTGGACGTAAAGTCATCTGGGCTAGGCACTTTTCTTACTTTGAGTTGTCTCATGGCTTTCTCCACTTCCTATAAAGATATTGGCCTGAGGAGAAGCTAATTTCGTTCCTCTATTATGATCTTTGGGACATTCTTGGTAATTTTCTCTATAACCGGAAATCGATCTATTTGAGGTTCTTGGTGTACCTGCTGAAAAAGAGTTAGAAATTCTCGTTCTACATCCTCATGTTTTTCCAACCGCTCCCCTTGCCGATTCTGGATGTAAGTGATGTTGTTATGCATTCTTCGCTGGATAATAGTGCGATGAAAGAAATTTGTGTTTCTTTCACCCTCTTTAAGCCATCTAACTCTTGACTTTTGTTTTCAAAGTATTTCTTCTTGTTTTTCTCTTTCTGATATTTGTGTTTGTAGCTGTTTTTCCTACTCTGGGAGGACTTCAGATCTTCCTTCCATGATGATTCTCTGTTGTAGTTTTTTCATCTCTTGGTCCAGAGTACTTTGTGCTTGGAAAATGTTGCCAAACGTAAGCTGATTCTAGTGTTTGATGTTGTTCTTGAGATTTTTGAGTTTTTGCTGGAATTGATACGTTTTGGTGCCATCCGGGGGTTTGAAATTTCTCCACACCGCATTAATTAGGTTGTTATAGTCTAGATGTGTTAGCCAGAAAGCTTCAAAGCGAAAGGCCTTCGTGTAGTGTTTCCCGGCCTTTGCCATTGAAGCATGATAGGCCAGTGATCTGAGCCTGAGAATGATAAGATTGAGGCCAAGAAGTCTCCTCCAAGATGGATTACATTTTCAGATAGTAGGAAACGATCCAGTCGAGAGGCGATTTGATGTACTCCTACTCGTTTGTTGTTCTACGTTCCATGTGTAGATTCCGTTGTTGAATGCCATATCTATGAGCCAGTTGTCTTGGATGAAGTTTTTGAAATGAATGCTTTCATTATCCAGTTTGGCCATGCCCCCTGTTTTTTCTTCCAACTTTGCTATCATGTTAAAATCGCCTCCTGTGATCCAGAGTGGATGAGTTCTTTCAGAGTTGATCAAAGCTAAAGTATTCAATATATCTATCTTGTTCATTGCTTCCTGGGGGAAGTAGACATTGGTTAGGTGACCATGCACATTTGTCCCTGTAATATGGAAGGTTTCTTGAATGAAGTGCTTACTCTTATGAATATTAGTAAGTGTGATAGCTCATTCATCCCAGACTATGGATAGTCCTCATGATGCTCCTAAGGCATCCACTACAACTTCTTTGCTGCCTGGCCATGCTTTTGCAAGGGTCTAATCCAATGTTGTAGAGTTACATTTGGTTTCCTGCATGAAGAATATTTGAGGTTTCTCTTGTTGAAACATGTTTTTTATCAGTCTATATTTCTCGGGGCTATTGAGGCCTCTAATGTTCCATGAAATGAGCTTCATGAGGCACGGGTAGGGGATTGTAGTACTTTGTAAGCTTGGAATATCTTCCTGATTCCACCAGCATTTCCCCAATATGGATGGTTATTTGAAGATCTATTTTCCTTCCTCTTTTTTTGTTGTCCTTAGAGATGTTTTTACTATCCCATTGACTTCCAGGCTGGATACCTAGTGATCTTTGCTGTTGTGCTCTGGAGAGGATGACTTATAGGTTTTCCAACTGCCTCTATGGGATCTTATCGTATTCTTTTTTCTTGCAAGCTTGTTCTAATCCCAATATGTCTAGGTCTCCAATATTGAAGCTCTCTGGATCCTCTTCCATGTGTTGGGCTTCACTTCATTCCACCGTTGTGTTTGTTACAGTCGTGGTTTCCTGATGCACACTATCAACATCCATTCCGTGAGAATTCCAATTCGGGCATCTACTGGGAGGAGCGGATTTGAGATCTATGGAATGCATAGATTTTTTGGTCTTCTTTGAGCTCGAGGGAGTGGATTGATTAATCATCTTGGCAATTTCTACGGAATGGTTAGGGATTTCAGAGTTATTTAGCTCCAGCTGATTCAGGGTCTCAAAGCTATTATTGGTGGATGGCTTGGAGGCATTGGCTACAGGTTTTTTAAGGATTGAAGAGGGTTTTTTGTGGTTCTTTTTGTGGTTGGTAACTTTGGTAAACGCATTCAAGTCAGGTTTATCCAATGTGGGAGAGTTCGAGGTATTCAGATTTGAAGGGCAGTCACGAAATAAATGGCCAACGGCGTGGCATTTTCTACATTTGAATGGAACGTGCTCATAATCTATTGACTGTATCCATTTGAAATCATCATGATATAGACTTACCACGTCTAGGAGAGCTTTGCTAAGGTGCATATAGACACATATTCGAGCATAGGAGGTATATCACCTGAGTTTCGTCTCCTTTGTGATTTTGATGAATTCCCCTAAGTCGTTCCTGATATCTTGCAGCGAGTCTTCATCCCAGTACTTCAAAGGGAGGGAGTAAAGGTGGATCCAGACTAGTGCCCAGCTTAAATCTTCTTTGACCGGATTGAATCTTTCAATCCAATCTCTCAGATATAGTCCTGCTGCATTGAAAAGGTATGTTCCTCCATCAAGAAATTTGTTCCGGTCTTCTATATAGTTGAAGATTGCCATAAAGAAGCCTTTAGGCCCCAATTGTAGGGTAATGTGCTCTTTTGGTTTCCACTTTGCTGCTGTCCAGCCATGCAAAGCTTTCTCTGTGGGCCAGAAGCCTATAAACTTTCCAATCAAGGTGTGATCCTTCATGTACTGGATTTGAGTGTTAATCCAATGACTTGGGAGCCCAATATTAGGTCTTTCGGCTACGACAAGCTTTCAGGTTGCCAACATCACTTCGGGAGCTTCATTGCTATTCGTATTATCTGGGAGGGTTTCAGGCTCTATTCCCACATATTCCTGGTGTTCCTTCCTAACATCTTCTATATGCATCGAAATTTTTTCAGCATCATTTAGGGGAGGCGCCATATCCTCCCCCTGGGGGGGGTTCCATTGCTTGCGTACTATTTCTTGTCGTATCGTGTTTGTCTTATTACTAGAGAGAGATGACATATTGCCATGGTCTTTATAGGTCTGTCGTTTGCAGGTCTGTCCCAAATCCTAGTCACCCATGGTTGTTCCCGCTTGCGCTTCATACATCAGAAATGAAAAATATTATCTCATATTGAATGTTATAATTTCCACCAGAAAGGTCATTACGCCCGAGCATTAACAACACCAGAAGCAATAACAATAATAAAAGAAGAAAATACAATCAAAGGAATAACCGTGACAAAAGATATGAAAGAAGAAGACGATATTCCTCAAGTGAGCGTTAAGAAGATAAGCCTCCTCAAAACAAGTCAATAGTTACCAGGTATGAAAGTAATGCTATAAATAAATCTGAATACATTCTTATTTCTTCCCTTACTAGTTCGTCTCCACTGCATTCATGGGATAGTTGGTTGGTTAATAATGGGGCCACTCATCCTTTCTCTAGATATAAGGAAGTCCTCTCTAATCTAGTAGAGAGGGAGACTAAGCTGAAGATCATTCTTGGAAACAACTCCACTCGTCCTATGAAAGGCTTTGGGTCTGTCAAATTTCAGTTAAATTTCAGGGAATCAGTTGTGTTGCATGATGTTATGTATGTGTCTAGATTAATGAAGAATTTGGTATCTATATCCACATTGGAATATAAAAGGACGAGAGTTTACTTCATTAAAGGAAACGTTTTGACTTGGTATATTGATTCACCTATGAGAAATGCATTCACATTAGGATCAATATTTTAAGGACCCTATAGAGTCATTGGAAGGCCACTTCTAGCATTGGTTCATAATACCAATCATCTGAGTGAGTTGTGGCACCACAAATTGGCTCATCTACACTATGATGCTCTTCTGAAATTGAAGAAATTGATCTAAGGTATTCTCGATGTTCAAGGACATCATGATGGAGTTTTTCCAAGTTGTGCGAGTGAAAAAAAACCAATGGGACCATTCCCCTGTAGTGACAACAAGACAAATGACATCCTCCATCTCATTCATTCTGAGATATGTGCTCTGATGCCTATGCATTCTATTGGTGGCCATCTCTACTACATCACCTTCATTGATGACTTCTAAATAAATACATGGATATACCACCTTAAGCACAAGGATTAAGCCTTTGAAATGTTCAATAAATTCAATGCCTTGATCGAAAATCAAAGAATTCAGATCTGACAATGGAGGGGAATACATGTCAAACGAATTCTTAGAATTTTGAAAGAAATAAGGGATCAAGAAGGAGACGATTGTGCCATATACTCCTGAACATAATGGTTTATTAGAAAGGTAGAACATGTATATATTAGAAGCTACCCATGCCATGCTCTATGATAAAAAGGTTCCAAAGTTCCTTTGGGTTCAAGCCACACATGTTTTTGTGTATGTTCAAAACATGGTCCGTCCTCAAGCATTACAAAACAAGACCCCTAAAGAAATATTCACAGGTGTCAAGCTCGATATTAACCATCTTTGTGTATTTGGATGCCCCATATATTTTCATTTGTCGAAGGACAAAAGGAACAAGCTAGAAGCTACAAGAAGAAAATGTACATTTGTGGGTTATTGTGAAAATTATAAAGCATATAGAATATATATTCCTAGTCAAAGGAAGTTCGAAATTAGCAGGGACGTAAAATTTGATGAAGATGTAGCTCTTGGAAAAGCGAATGACCTTCCTCCACCTCCTCCTCTTGAGAAAGAGAATGATGATTGGGATATTATAGATGGTCCTTCCATTCTCGAGTCTAATATTGTTGATGATCCCATGGATTCTATGGATCCTTTACATCCTCCTCCAAATGATCCTCCTACTATGAAGAGACCACTTTAGCTCCGTGATACTCTACAAAATGTTGAAACAAATGCTTTTTTTGTAGATAATTTAGAGAAAGGAAGTAAATGTGCAGGTATCATGGATATGTTGTAGCCATGAGCAATATGATTTGAGTTGAATCATCCTCATTTGAAGAAGATTGAAAACAAAAAGTTTGGAAGGATGATATGGCCAAGGAATATGAATAAATTGTGAAAAATTATGTATGGGATGTTGTGCCAAGACCGAATGAGAAGTTTGTCATGACTTCAAAATGGCTATTCAATATCAAACATGGAATTGATGGCATCATTGAGAAATACAAAGCAAGTTTCGTAGGTCAGGGATTCTCTCAGAAAGAGGGAGAAGATTATGATGACATATTTTCTCTTCTAGGTCAATATATATCCATTTTTTTTATAGTTTCACTTGCTTCTAGTAAAGGATGGTCTCTTCATCACATGGACATAAAGGCCACATTCCTTCATGGCATGTTACAAGAATAAGTATATGTTGAAAAACCACAGGGATTTGAATCAGAAGATCGAAGAATGCATGTTTATAGGTTGAAGAAGGCATTTTATGGTTTGAATCAATTTCCCCAAGCTTGGTATGCACACATTAACAATTACTTAATGAAGATGAGATTCAAAATAAACAATGATGATCCCAACCTATGCTTCAAGGTAGTCCAAGGTATTCCATTGATTTTGGTTTTATATGTTGATGATCTATTCCCGATATGTAGTGAACCTTTGATGATCGAGTGTAAGAGGGAGCTAGACGATGAATTCAAGATGAAGGACCTTAGTATCATGCACTACTTTCTAGGTATCGAGGTGTGACAAAGGCCTCATGACATTTTCCTTTCACAAGGAAAATATGTTGTGAAGTTGTTGGAAAGATTTGGAATGACTAAATGCAAATCCATGGCTACAATGATGGAAATTAACTTCAATAAGTTATGTGGAGAAGCTACAGGACCCAAATTGGAAAATCCATCTGAGTATAAACAACTGATTAGGGCTCTGATGTTTGATGTGAACACCTATCCAGACATATGCCATGCAGTAAACACATAGATTCAATTCATGAACAAGCCCCTCCATGCACATTGGATCACTGCCAAACACGTATTGAGATATTCACATGGGGCGATCACACTTGGTCTGAGATATTCTACGGAGATGTTCACCTTCATGGATACACTAATGTTGATTGGGAAGGAAATGTTATCAACTAAACAAGTACATTTGGATGTTGCTTTAGCATTGGATCTACAGGAAACAAAAGTATATAGCTTTGAGCACCGCCGAAGCAGAATACATTGTCGCTAGCATGGCTAGTTACAAAGCATTTTGGTTGAGCAAGATTTTTGGAGAGCTATTTGAGCACACCCTAGACACTACAATGACATACTATGATAAAAAGACCAGGATCTGTCTTGCAGAGAATCTTGTGTTTCATGAAAATTCCAAGCATATTGAGATTCAATATCACTTTATTCGAGACATGGTTCAAAGAGGAGTTGTTAGATTCTATCACATTTCAACAGATGAGAATATTTCATATATTCTCACCAAGGTATTATTGAAAGGAAAGTTCTTGGTCTTCAAAGAGAAGCTTGGATAGATGGATGTGGCCCCTCCAGATAAGGGGCAGCGCTGATCGAGGACACTGAGCTAACTCTTCCCATCTTGTTTGAGCTCCCAAGGTGAGGAATTGAGATAGAGGGCTCCTAGGGTTGAGGGATCTCTGACAATAGGGTACTCCCTTATCTATGACCCATAGGGTTGTAGATGTTTCTCCCCTATATTCATAAGGTTGGAGACACTGCTCCCCTATCTGTTCTATGTAGAGTATACCCAGTTGGCATCATACCCCCAAGTAAGGATTTTTGGGAATACCACTCCTCATTTAACCAACGTGTTGAGAGTGTAATTGGGGTGTACAATAAAAGTTGATTATGATGCAAGTGCTCTACCACATGACTATTGAGGGTCATTGATGGGAAGATTAGTAGGCAATAAGATTAGGTTGAGACTTGCCCCCTTTTTGAGATTTTGGGTTGAGAATGAGCTCCTCAATGAGATTCCAGGGTCGAAGGTGCACTCCCATATCTAATTAATTTATCCTATTGCTTAGTATGAATCGAAGTTATTCCTCCCCGATTCTTCTTCTTTTAGATCCGAGAAAGTTTCAACAAATAGAGTTGAGCAGACAACCAAGTATGACGACAAAATAACAAGATGATGTGATGATCAACAAACTGATATTGGTAGGTGGAATTATTCCTAGTTGAGAGGGAATGTTAATTTTTGCAACTAGGGTCAAATTCCACCTTTGATATCTCATATGGATGAGATGATGATTACATTAAATTCCTCTTTTGGAGAGGACCAAAATCAACCTAAAGATCAACCTATTTGGACAAGCGAAAGTTAATTTTTGAATTATTTTATCCACTCATGTATAATGGAATGGGTCGGCCCTAAGTAAATGTGAAATTAGTTAGTTCAGCCTCAACCTCATGTGGACCCTCATGGAAGCCTATAAATAAAAAATACCTCAAGCTCACTTCTACAATTTGATTAAGCCATCTTCTAATCTCTTCTTTTGTCTTGGTTTTCATGGGTCTAACAGAGGAAGTTCACACAAAGGTTCAAAATCAGAGGGGTGAAGCTCGAACAAATATAGGGTTTTTATTTCTCGGATGCAAACACATAACTAAGCTTTTTCATCTCCAAACACACACAAATAGTGGCTAAGGGAGCATCCAGGAAGTCTTGGATGCTCACACAGAATCCTAAAGGGATTGTTCAGGGTTTCTAAAGTATATCATATGACGTTGGTCCTCGGATACTTGCACAGAGTGGTCAAAGGAGTGTCCAGGTAGTCTCGAATACATGCACAATAACGAGAACAGATAATTTGGGGGTTTGGAGTAGTTTTGAGTGATTTTGACCCTAGACGCATGCATGCAATGTTCCTGAGAGTGTTTGGGCAGACACAAACGCCCTCACACAGTGACTAAGGGAGCATCCAAGGGAGTTTCATACGCACGCAATCAGCTTTGCTGGGCGTGTTGAGGGTTTTGATCTAGGGTTTTACAGTTGCCTTAGGTTGGCTTCAGTGGTCTAATCGATCAAGGATTTCTCTATGTTGTTCTTTAGATATGAAATTTGTTATGTAAATCTCTATTACAAGTTTATGTATGGGGCTCATTGTACTCTCTGTTGAGAACTTTTTATGACAATCTAATAAAGAAGAAGATTGGAAAGGGTTTTCCCCCTTGTGGGGTTTTCCCCTCATCTTGGACCAATTTTTTGTCTCTTATGGTTGTGTTGTTGACTTATTTTTCATTTCATATATTGTTCTATCTTTAGTTACATTTTATGATTGGATACCTTGCTAATACTTAGATGTATTGTTAAATGAAGATGTGAATTGGGCTAAAGTAATTGATACATCATAGAACAATTTGAAAAGTTAACATGTCATTCTTGTGGAGAGAAACATGTACTGAGGTTTACATATTTTAGATCATCTTGAGTTCCCAAATTGACTTGTTCATCTAATAACTTTGAGCTCTCAGTCTTAGTATTAACTAGTCCAATGAATCAGTTTTGTAGGTCATAAAGGTTTTCTAGAGACAACACACCTTTAGGAATAGCATTTCCTTTCACTAAATCAGTTTCTTCATGAAAATCCTTATCAAGTTCATCTTATTCAATGGCGACATCTTTAAACACATCTATGTTGTGCATAAACTGCAGTATCTCATGGTTGTTATTTAAAACATGAAAGTTAGTTACGTTGTTAGGTACATGAAGTCTATATATAATTTTTGCAAAAAAAAATATTTCTCAAAGGTGACCTCCTAGCAGTTGCATTAGCTAATGTATCTGCAGTGACATTTCTAATTCTCAGGAAAAAAAATAAAATAATTAATTAATTAATTAAATATTTAAAATTAGAAATAAGTCACCATACCTCCTGCTGGTAGTTTTTTAAACTTGGTGAAACATAGTGGATCACATTCCGTACGTGGGGGGCTAACAACCCTTAAGTCACCAATTACGTTAAGTATCTCTACCATAAGGTCAATGGCTCTCTTTAATCTAAGAATGAATGCTTCGTATTCAACACTGTTATTTTTGCACTTGAGCTCTAAATGACATGATAGAATTTAATTATTGTTCTACATATTTGTGAGAACATAAATGGATCCAAAACCATCCTGAGTTTTTAAATCATCAAAATACAAAGTCCAAAGATCATTAGCTACTAATCTAGTTCCTATATTATTACTACTATGTACATCTATGTTACAAGATTTTTTAGCATCAATTTGAGTGCAAGGAAGGAGCTCCAACTGTGTATCTATTGGTATGGTTGATGGCTATGCTTGATAATACCCGTGATTAATTTCCAAGAAGCAATTCCTGAAGATCACGTTTAGAAATCTAGGGTCATTATGACCCTCGGGTGGTGTCATAGTATGTTTCATGTAGGGTTCACTTTCTACTCGAATCTGGTTCTTTCCGCCCTTGTATGGAAGTCATAAATATGTCCACTCTGTTGAAAAATATCCTTGAAGTTTATTGGACCAATCTCTACTCAATAGTAAATGATAGGCTTTAGGGACATCCAAAATAACAATATTAATACATTGGTGCACTCTATGGTACGATGAGAAATGAATAATAACATTGTTGTGTCCACCAACTTCCTCGACAGGTGATTTATTCAGTTGGATGATTTGTTCTTCAGTTTTATCCCATTTAGAATTTATTTTCCTAGAGACAAATAATGGATTTACATTCACAGATGCATCTGAATCAACTAAATAATTATGGACATTATAATTAAATATTTTAGAAGTTAACAAAAATAGGGGGCAAAGAGGGTTCGTATTTAAATTTACAACGTTGACTACAGATTCGATAATTCCAAGAGACTTATCAGACATTATATGAGAATTACAAGCTTTGTCACCTGATGAAGATTTTTAAAAGGCTTGGAAGAACAGCTCACGTTGGCCTGCTATCTTTGCAAGCTCAAATATGGAAATGTTAGCATGAAATGTTTTCATGTCCTCAATGATGTTAAAGTCAATACTTTGATTTCTAGAAAGCAGTGTTGAAGTGTCTAGAGGGGTAGTTTTGTTTGAATTTTCCAAGGTGATGGACTTACTTTTACTACTGGTGGAAGTGTTTTTAGAATTATTTGCATTTCTAGACTTATTCTATGTATTATGAGCAAGATTAATTGGTAGTAGGATCCTTCTTAACAATTGTTGTTTCAATTATCGTCTCTTCAATTCCTGTTCAGAAACGGGTCCTTTGCTCCTCAAATTATAATGGCTAGTTGACTATTGAGGAGGAGATTCATTTTAGGTTGGTTCTTTAACACTTTCTTGCATGCATTGAAAATGATGTCAAAAGCATTGATTAAATTTCCAATTCCTGAACTTTCTTCAACGATGGCAGGTTCATTTTTTTCTTCTTCCTTCTTTGACTGCTCATCTACTAATAGGGTTTCAACGATATGGGTTGCCATAGTGGTCATGTTTTGATTCCATTGTGGGTATGTCTTCTCTAAATGCCTCTCTGATGGAAGGTGCAGTAGTTTTCCATGTCCCTATTTTTGACATTCAACAAAACACTTGAGATTTGGGAAGATTTAGTCAGTTGATTATTATTATTTCTATTAAGTAAGAGTGGCCTAATCAACTTTTTGTTGGTATATTCCTCGCTTGACTTTCTCTTTAATTCAGATACATCATCAGTGATTGAATTTAAATATTTTGTCAAGATTTCAATATCAAAAGAATCCTTTTCTTTAGCTTGATTTGAAGAGGCTTGTTTTTTCTTACCAACATTCTTGGGGCCTTTAGAGTCATCATGATCTTCAATCACTTTAATGGTGCACAAGTCCCTCTCAATTGCAATGGCTTCTGTAAAATTTAAAGCCAAAGTCTCTTTTGTAGCTCTCTTGAGAAAGATTGAAATGTTCATGGGAAAGGCAGTTATCTAATAATCTTTTATGATAGAATCGTGTGGTTGAACATCAATGGGGAACTTGTTTAATATGCGAGTGAATCTTTGATTGAAATCCTTTGCTTTCTCCTTGTCCTCCATCTTTATGTTCTCGAGTTCTTTCAATAGCATGGTGGGAATTTTATCATCCACAAATTTTTCTAAGAACAATTTTTTGAACTCCCTCCAATTATGGATTGAATTGGTTGGAAGACTATGATACCATATAGACACTACCTTTTAAAGTGCATGGAAAAATTCTATGAGTAACATCATCAAAACATACCTCAATAATTCTTAAATGCATGTAGAAATCTTCTATATGATATTTAACTTCAGGTTTCTTGTTAGGATCAAACTTAGATAACAACTTCTTTGGGTGTTTTGGAATTTTATGAATATTCTCTAGAAGAGTGAGTGGCCCTTGGGAAATCCATTCCAAGTCTTAATCAACCATATTTTCTCCTTCTTCTTCTTCTTTCTCTTCTTTATTATAATCTAAAGAGCCCCCTTCTTCACCATTCAATTCTTCGTTATAAGTAGGGTTGTTCCTCAAAGGAAATTGAAAGTCTCCCTCATCATCTTCTAATCCTTCCTCGATATGTGGAATATCCCCTTAATCAACTGTCTCTTCTAAAGATTCTGCTAACTCTTCAAGGGTGGCAATAACCAATTCTTCCACTAAAGAAAATGATACAAGGGTACGAGCTTTTTCTTTCTTTATTGGATTATGAGTAATATTGTCTGTAAAGGGAAGAAATATAAGATCTCTTGCGAAATGGTGAGTAATCAACCGAAGTGTCTGGAGCTCGTCAAAAGCAATTTCAAGATCTTGTTCCTGACCTAAGTGAGATGATTCTCCAATTTTAGGAATACAATTTGGAGTAGAACTTAGACCATTTATACCTTGTACAAAAGCTTGATTGTTAAGGTGAGGTAAATTATCGGCCATAAAAAAGTGGTTTCCCTCCTTTTAGAACCAAAATTGTGAGGGTGTTGGTTCCCACTAATATACAAGGGATCTCCCCAATATGAAGTCCCAATAGACCTCACACCATTTGGTATAGGTGTCCCATATGGAATTATGGTCCAACTACCATTACCTTAAATATTTGCCTTGGCTTGAGTGATTAGCATGAGAGAGTAGTGTTCATGGACTTCTACATGAGCAAGAGAGTATACCTTGTGAAATGATCAATTGTAAATGTATCAAGATTCTTTTGTTATAGGGAACAAAAGTGAGTCTCATAAAGAAAAGTAATAGTACTAATCTAGTAAAGATGCACACACATAATCAAGGAAGAATCCTTAGTAATCAAGTGAAATAGTTCACATAGATGTCACGATAATTGTAACAATCTTAACACATTTACAACAAGTTGAGCACCAAGGCTGCCGAAATAGTTGAAATTATTTAGTACATATGTAAGCCAACATAAACCACAAATATTTGAAGATTAGTCTCAAAACGTATACAATCTATGCATGAAAATGTGTTGGCCAAATGGCTTCAAGTATTAAGCAAAAGTTCCAAGATACATGAGCACAATGAAAACCACTAGCTCCAATAGTGGAGTGTTAGGGCCACTACTTGTTCTCTAAAAGAACTATCTCTATCTCTCTAATGCCTTGTGGGAGAAGCCAAGGTGAAAATCCTTTTGCAAGAGTAATGAGGCTTCATTTATAACTAGATGCATGACCTGTCATATCCTCATGACTCTTATTTTCAACTTCTTATGACCCTTGGACCTCTATACAACTATTGGACGTCTAAATTACTTTTGAACTTCTTCATGAATTTTAGAATTACATGTGTCTTTTGGACTTTTTCATATGGCTCTTTTGTTTGATATATGACTCTTGGACTTCCACATTTTGTATTTACAATAACTACATAGTTATATCATAATTTCCACATCATCATGAGGTGACAACATGAAAATTCATTAACATTGATGACTTGGACATATAGTGACTAATCACATGGACTTTCTTGAGAGGTGACAATGCTGCCATTTGTATCTTCAATCTTGCATGCAAATTTCGTGTTTTTGTTTCTGTACCTTGCAAAGTGTCAAATCATATGGAGTCTTTATGAGCTACTTTTATCATCAACATTCTAATGTTCTTCATCTCGTGTCATTATGTTTTCTTCGATATTGAATACTTCCTCAAGATGTTCCCTTTCACATATATCCTCATGCATCCTTGCCATGCTAATGCTACTCTAGAACACTTGTAACTATGATCACTCATGGGTAGCAAACATAAGCCCAAAACCTCCTATTCTAACATTTTTCATGCAAATTTTCTGATCATAGTTCATCAATGTGCTCAAGAAGACAGGATAAAGCTTTTTACGTACAAGGCACATTGTCAAGGGAGAAAGGTTAAGTTCATGAGGCTTGAGGATGTGTTCTTTGATCAAATAAGAATAACAAGCGTGAAGAAGGGTGCAAGGTGTAATCTGAAGGATGGAGGGGGCTCAATGATTCTTGTTGATGCATCATGTACTCAACTAGGAAAGCCTAAGTCATAAGGAGGGTGTAGGGTGCAGTGTGAAGGGTAAAGGAGGTTCATTCTTCACTATTTATGTGTCTTTTGCTTGGATGAGGGCTTGGTGAGGGTGCAGGGCACATCTCGAAGAGGGAAGGAAGGCTTAACTATTTATTGATGATGCACCATGGGCATGGATGAGAGAGAGGCTTGCTTTAGGGCACATTTCAGAAAGGGAAGGAGGGGTTGTTACTAGGGAGTGAACTATGCACTTTTGGGATGGTGCAAGAAGCAGTCTAAACAAGGAAGTGGTCCTCACTAAGCCTTAAAATTTCACTATGCACTCTCCTAGCCTTGGAGGTCCATCTCGTGAAAAACGAAAATCTGTTTAGGCCTAAAGGATAAAACAAGAGGAAAATACAGTGAGTTAGGCGTAAAATCACATGCAACACATAACAACTCATTATTAAAACTTAAATAGGATCGAATACTAGGAAATACACATCAAAATCCCAGTTTACAAACAGTACAAGTACAATAGACAAAGTGTGCGCGAATACGTCCAAAAGTGCCATTTTATTACTAACTAGTTTGTTATAACCATGAAGTACACCATAAATGTTCTAAACATAGTGCAACGACACATAGGGATGAAAAAGAACACTTGAAACATGTAAAATGACATCAAGTGCCACTTGACAACCAAAGTGACACTTGATACAACAATTAGGTAGGCTCCAAAATTTGAATGTAGTGAAATTTTGGAAGGTGTGGTGGCGGAAACAACACATTGTTTCATGGTAATTGCATCCAATGTTCCATTATGTATTTAGTTCCCTTACATTTTAAAGAATATAAATAAGTAGTGGTGTTTTCCAAAAATTATTTTCAAACCAAATTTGTAAATACATCAAACTCCTTAGACGAAGTACTATTCCACTTAGTCATCATAAAAATACCAACCAATGAATGCTAGCATTTTTTTTTTGAAATTTTTAAACCTTAAAAGTTATATTGTAAATTAAATTATATAAAAAAAAAAAAATTTACCAAAAATTATATTATATATATATATCTATATATATATAATATATAGATATAATTTCTGACCTAGGTTTATAGTTTTATAATAAAAATTAAAAATAATGAAAGAAAAAAAATAAAAATATTGTAAAAAATAAATATTCATAGGGGAAAAATTAATCAAAGCACAAAATCAAATATCATCAATACCATTGCCTTCGCATGAGAAAGTTAATAATCAAATAATACTCCATGAATTCCGAAAGTGGTAGTGCATGGACATGCATTTACTATATTGCTTACCTGCAATGCCTATCAAATTGTTCATCCCTAAGTTATACTCTCTCTCCCTATATGTTTCTGTGGGACTACCGGACTTTAAACCATTATGTTTTCACAAGTCTACAATCTAGTTAACATATAGTGGTATAGTATACACCACATACTTATTAGTTTACTAAGTCTTTTAATTTACACATGGAGGTATAACTTATAGTAGCATGTTTATTTCCATTCTTAAAAATATTATATATGGTTTCATCGATGCTACTGAGTAAAATTACTTGCATGAGTGCTTTTCCAAGCATTTGAATGATTTGGAGTACCATTTTAATCATTGGGCTCATAACCCACAGGTCCCAGGTTACAAACATTGAGGCCTATGGACCAATCCACTTTTATAATTTTTAGGTTGATGTTGGATTCTAGTTATAATTTTTTTTTTGAAGTACTTGGAAGCATGAAAATCTCTAATAATCACTCATCAAGAAGGGGCTTTCTCATTTTTTGGCCACACTTAAGATATTTATGGAAGCCAGGGCAGTTGCAATGATGGCTACTCTAAATCTAATGCAAACCCCCTTTTCTCCAGTTTCTCCTCCAATTATTCGTCAGCACAGTGGAATTGCCGCCCCATATTTAGGAATTCATGGCTCTCCTTTCTCCATTTCGAAGCCAATTTTAATAAAAATGTCTAAAAATTCTTCTAACGTTTTGAAGCCGAAGATCGTTTGATTCGTAGAGGGTGATGGCTTTGCGACCGCCATCGAAATCGATGAAGAGATTCCTATTGAAAAGAGATACCCTGCGTTTCCAACTATGCTTGACATCAACCAAATTCAAGATATTTTACCCCATAGATTCCCATTTCTTCTTGTTGATCGAGTGGTGGAGTACAAACCTGTTGTGTCAGTTGTCGCCATCAAGAATGTGACGATAAATGATAACTTTTTCCCCGGCCATTTCCCTGAGAGGTAAATCATGCTGGGAGTTCTCATGGTTGAGGTAATGGCACAAGTTGGAGGCCTTATGATGTTGCGACCTGAAGTGGGTGGTTCTCGTGAGAACTTCTTTTTTGCAGGAGTAGACAAGGTGAGGTTTAGAAAACCTGTTGTAGTAGGAGACACGTTGGTTATGCGCATACAAATAACCAGCAAATACATAATGGTATTGGGTTCATAATAATGGATAACTAACAAATTAGTTTCATAAAAAAATCATACATCTACTAAGCCTTCCAATAGTCTCATAGTACATCAATACTTCGCCAAAGAAGGTTGGAGGGCCTATTTTAATTGATAAGTTCAGAATCACTACCTCCTTTGCTTTTGAGAGGATTTTGAAATTATGGGTTTTGCTTTGAGGGTTTTTGAGTGAACCTGTTGATCGCTTTCTGAGCATTGAGATTGTTTGATAAAGAGCTGCTATAGGTCCTTATCTCAGTATAGCGCTAAGGACTATCTCAGTAAGCACTAAGGACTGGTAATGTAAGTAATATTACACTTCTATATGTTTCTTGCTCATTTTTAAACATCTACTCAAAATATAATTCTAATATTTACAATATTTTTTAATCTGAGACTTGCTAACAATTCTGCTCTTTAGTTTAAACTTCTTAACATTAACTAGTTTTGCTTTGGGGGCTAGATTCTGATTTGGTTGTGGTCGCATTTACTTACTCGTTTTTTTGGGCTGGCTGGATTGATTTTCCCCATAGAGAGACAATTTCATTTGTTTTTCAATTTTAAATTGATTTTTCAAGTCCTTATTTCACTACTGCACATATATCCTTGTGTCATTAAGAGATTAACATCATATCAATTACGACCCTGTCATTACCATGAATTCTTTAATATTAAATTTCAGCATAAACCTGCCTACGCTAGCCAATAATAATATCTTTGGCGTAAAATCAATTGATTGTCTCTGTCAATCTCAAGGGACATTATTCCACAGAATATTTATGCAATAAACCTATATATGTGCTTTTGAAGCAATCAACATTGTTCAGCCATTTCAAAGAGGTTTTGAAGGTTTTTTCTTGTTTGCAGAGCTCTGTCTAGTGGAAGTTCCTTTGTCTTCTACCAGACTCACTGGCTTGTTTAAAGACATAGAAGGAGAGGATTTACTCTTGGCTGTCTCTCCACTACTCACCTCCTTCCTCATTCCGAGACCTTTCTCCAATTTTATTAAAGCCTTCAGAAGCCCCTTGGCAGGTTTGTTAGGCTCAGAAGAAACCAAAGGCTTTGATGCCCTAGATGTAGCATTTGATAATGATTTTGTTGAAATTGGAATATATGGTTTTCAATGTCTAGCTTTAATATAATTTTAAAAACATGAACCAAGGATTCTTTACCAGAGTCAAGAACATTGCTTTATCTCTGCATTAATCCTAAACCTTATTAAAATACAAACACAAACTCCAAGAAGATAGATGAGAGAATATATACACATTACAAATATTATAACATGGGTTTGAGCTTTTGATTTGAAGTTTTTATTGTCATAAAGCTCAAGATATTTGTTTTCACATAACTCTCATGGTTGGAAAACAATGACTTATGTTTTTTTTTTATGTGCTTCACTATATTCTCTTGTCATGAGATTCTAGGAATGGTAAACTATAACAATTTTATATATGTGGATTGCACAGAATCATATAAGACTATCATTTGCAATGTAGCAAGAGTTTGCAATTTCTGCCAACAAATCCGGAGAGATTGCATTATTAATGCTTTAAAGACCACTTATAAGCCTTGAGATTGGTATTTCTCGAAGCTTTCATGGGATAATGATTTTTTTGAAATTTTTGATTTGCTGCGATTTGCTTGAGCTCTCGTCTCTTTTGAAGAGGCAATATCCTGAAATTGGTTCGAACAAGCATGAAATAATTCCAATGATAATAGTGATAACAAAATAATGGCATCAGTGTAAAGGACTAGAATATCACCTATGCCATAGCAATAGAATTAGAATCAGAAATCTCACCTTACGACTAGGGTTTCTCTTTTGACCTTGCTTTTGAGAATCTGATAGGGCATGGTTAGATGGCACATCCTCCTCTGCTTCTTCCATGCTTGTTTCCACACCCTGTGGTTCTTTAGGGCTATACTCATGTTCTAGTTCTTGTTTGAATGACACTAGTTTTTCAAGTTCTCCTAGATCCAAATCTTCTAAGTCTACGTTGTTTTCAAGTATATAGTGTTGTTTTCCATTCTCTTCACTCATCTTGTTGCTAGATGAAATGATCTTTGTAGCCATCTCATCTTGCTGAACATTATCCAACATCGAAGGTAAATGTTGGCTTGCCTCTGTTTCTCCTATATACATGCTGACAGTCCCTTCCTCTGTATCTGAATTTTGAGGTGTATTGTCATATTCTGTTGACTGAATATAAGGATTCTCTTCAGTTTCCAAACCATCTGTTCAGCAACATCTTGCAGAACCCTTGAGTCTTCATGACTGTGACCTTCACTAAAAAGCACATCATTATATGTCTCTGAATGGACTTCATTTTCAATCTCTAAATGGACTTCATTTTCAGTCTCTGCATGGGCTTCCAGCTGAGCCTGTTGTTCTAAAGCCTTTAGAACTGCTATTTTTCTGAATCCAGTGATCTTTTCCATGTTCTGTTATTTTATCATTGCCATCTTCATTGCTTGTATCCTTCAAAATTGTTGAATATTTCAAATTCCTGATCAAGTCAATATCATTCAACAGTAAAACAAGCACTCTTGGTTCACTCACCATTTAAACAAAAATTCTAAAGCACAAAAGACAGTTTTTTTCCAAACACGCAGCATGAAAGTAACAATGATTTAACTCACTTCAAAGGACTATATCTAAGAGATGGTAGCAATCATTTCTATACAAAAAGGCACAACTCCCTTTTAATGAATTCTCAGGTTCCTCTTTCATGAGAAGCAAATCACAAGGAAACGTACAAAAGTTTAAGTTGTTAACGTGGATAACTTAAAACCTTTATGTATCATACAATGTTTTTTAGGGGGAAGGGGTATAGTCCACAAGACAGAAACTATTTGTTTGTTGCCCTCGTTAGTTAAAAAAAAAAAAAGATAATTCTCTCACAAGACTGCCTTTCTTTGGTTTTGAACCCAGTGTTTCCTACCAATCATACTCTGAAAGCCACACAAAGACTACCATGTTGCTTCTTTTTCTTTTTCTCTTTGTTTCACCTCTAATTTGGAAACATGGTATAGTTTAAACTTTCCTAATATTCTGGGCAGATCACAGTTCTGGAGAAAATGCAATAATAATGTTAAAAATTCCATAATGAGATTATTTTCTCTATATCTGGACATACTTATTTGAATCAGTTGAATGGCCAATAGTCAACTTCTGTGTAGATTTTAACTATTTGTTGGTTGTAAAATTAACACCTGTGTCATACTAATGAAGACTAAATTTGATGTATAATTTGCATTGGATTTGCTTCTCTTACACTCTCATTCGTTTTTTCCCTGTTAATGGATTCTTTCTCCTGCTATATTTTTGGCACATAACCAATTTAGTAAGGGCTTAAGAGTGTTTAGAAGAGGCTATAAATATTTATTTCTGGCAATTTTTTGCTTCAGTGTTTTAATTTTGTCACCTCTTTTTGTAAACTAAGCCAGAAAAATCAAATTAATATTCTTTTTTTATTATTATCAATATTAATTATTTATTAGGCATTAAGATAGGAAGTAATGTTCCTTTAATATTAATGTTAAATCATGTTTTAAGCGTTAAAAAAAATAAAATAAAAAATTGAGCTATTAAATGTAAGGATTTTCATGAAGCCATTATGTGGAACCGAACCTTACATCATATAAAAATTGGAACCGCAATGTCATGCACATTTTTTTTGTTGTTTGTCTGTATGTTCATATTAGCCTATATCAACTCAATTAAGATAAAATGAAAATGAAACATAGAAAACATTTATGTACAAGGCATGTATATCAAATATTAGGTAAATATTGTGGACAACTTAGAACATAACATCCACAACTTCAGGCAATAAGGTTATACATGGCAACAAGTCACATTGCGATATAAATGGTTCATTGTTCTTATCAAAAGATTTGGCTTGAAAATAATGAGTCATAGGTCAGCTACAATGATCACTTACATGGTGGCATAACTTGAAACGATCTATTGCTTAGGGATCTCTATGGACTATCTAGAGTGTGGAAGAAAATGCTAGGAATAGTGCTAATAAGTCTTAGACATCGTGCAGATTTTGAACAAATCAAAATGGTGAGGACGTGAAGGAACCAAGGGCATGGAGAGTCTTCACAAGGACCTCCTTCAAATAACCCATTACCTTCACCAGAATTGACTCTCATCCTGCATTAGCTAGAAGCAATTAATGAAACCTTAAGAGGGCACCAAACAAATGAAATGCAAGGGGAACACCCTTCATCAGGGTTATGGAACCCTAAGGGATCTAGAGACTATAATAGAAGACTTAAAGTTGAGGACATTACTAGGGAGCTCCAAAAGACTAAGCTCCCAGAATTTGCAGGAGGTCGTTCCAGTGAGCATGCAGAAGCCTGGTTAGAGGGGATCAGAAGGTGTTTTGCACTAAGGATTACAATTCCAATTCCAAAGCCAAAATAGCAGTATTCCAACTCAGAGATAGTGCTCTGAATTGGTGGGATAACTTGGAGCATCAACTACACCTCATTCCAGACACAGTTACTTGGGAATTATTTGAGGAGAGGTTCAGGAAGAAGTATCTGCCATCGTATTATGAAGAATAGCAGGTAGGAGCCTTCCATGCCTTGATACAGGGAGGTCGTACTATAGAAGAATATGAAATTCGATTTATGGAATTGGTAAAGTATGTCTCCTACATGGATACTGACTAGCATCAAGCGGATAGTTTTATGTATGGATTGAGACCTAAGATTAGGGCAATGGTGCAGATGTGGAAACCATCCTCAGTTGTAGAAGCTATAGAATAGGCTCGTTATGTTGAAGAACACCTAGACTTAAGGGGTGAAGTTAGAGCCATCTTTCCACGTCAAATAGGGTTTATGGGGAAGGCCCCTCGTACCTTCCCAAGGGGAGGAAGTCGGAGGCCACCACCATATGGAAACAGGGTTATACCTAGAACACCGACAGTAGGGATTTCAATGGTTTCTAGTGTAGTGTCACCCACATCTTCAAGGGCACATACAAATCAAATTCATATGTGAGGAGCAGCAAATGGAGGTAGGGGTTCCAGGGGAAGAAACTCTTTCCAAAGAACTCCACAACATTCGGTTAAAGGTCCGCCATGCATCACTTGTTGGGGATCTGGAGGACCTCATTACCAACGAGACTACCCTGAGTTTTGAACCGTTAACAACAGAAGAGAGGGAAAAGAACCAATGGGGAGAGCAAGTAGCCACCACCGAATCTATGCAGCAGTTGATAATCAGTAAGTTGAACACCAGTCTGTCATGGTAGAAACCTCAGGTATGATAAACAAAGTAAAAGTTAAAATTTTGTTTGACTTTGGTGCTACAGATAGTTTCATTTCACCAATTGCATTAGAAAAATGTGGGTTGGTAGCCTATGAGCATGATGACTTTAAACAAGTTGAGATGGCTTCTAGAATAAAACAAGCAGTAGGGCCTAGTGTTGACCAATGTCAGGTAAACCTCAGGGTATGCATGACTAAGTTGAAGGCATACGTCACAACATTGGGAACATATGATGTAATTATTGGAATGGACTGGCTAGAAGCTCATCGAGCTTTGGTAGACTGTTTCACGAAGAAGGTGATCTATTTAAATGATGAAGGTAGGTCAATTGAAATTTTTGGAATCAAGAGGGGAGTGTCCCTATGATTCATATCCATGATGAAGGTAAAATGTTGTCTCAGACAAGGTTGCAAACTATATTTGGTCAAGACTGTAAGTGACCAGAAAGGACCTTCCCTAGATCAACATCTAGTCTTGGCAGAATTCAAGGATGTTTTCCAGAAGAATTGCCTAGATTACCTCCTATAAGAGAGATGGATTTCACCATTGATATGAAACTAGGTGCAGAACCAATATCTAAGACACCCTATAGGATGAAAACTCCAGAGCTTTGTGAATTGTAGATGTAGTTAAACGAGCTCTTAGACTTGGGATTGATTAGACCTAGTATTTCACCTTGGGGTGCACTAGTAATTTTTGTCAAGAAGAAGGATGGTTCCTTGTGGATATGCATAGATTATAGAGACTTAAATAGAGCCACGATAATGAATAGGTACCCAATACCTCAAATAGATGACTTATTTGATCAAATGAAGGGGGCAACAGTCTTCTCAAAAATTGATCTATAATCTGGGTACCACCAATTGAGGATAAAGGAGGAGGACATCTCAAAAACTGCATTTCAAACTCGGTTTGGGCACTATGAGTTCGTAGTTGTTCCATCTGGTTTAACCAATGCACCAACAGTGTTCATGAGCCTCATGAATGGTGTGTTCAGGAAGTATTTGGACCACTTCGTGCAAGTCTTCCTTGATGACATTCTTATATATTCCAAGAATGAAAAGAAGCATGAAAAGCGCCTAAGTGTAGTATTGACTTGTTTAAGGGAAAATCAATTATATGGGAAATTGTCAAAATGTTCCTTCTTTCATAAGAATGTCCATTACCTTGAGCACATCATTTCAGGAGAAGGGATTTCAGCTGACACGGGAAAGGTGAAAGCCATAATGGATTTGCCAGTACCAAAAAATGCCCATGAGGTATGTAGTTTTATGGGGCTAACTAGGTATTATTGCAGGTTTGTGGAAGGGTTTTCAAGGATTACAAAACCCATCACCACATTACAGTGAAGGGGGTTAGGTATGAATGGACAAATGAATGTGACACTGCATTCACAGAGCTGAAGAGGTTACTAACTAGCGCACTGATCCTTCAGGTACCAGACATGAGAAAAGACTTCACTATCTGCATTGATGCTTCGATGCAAGGATTGGGTATAGTATTGATGCAAGAAGGTGGAGTAATAGCTTACGCTTCTAGAAAATTGAAGAAGCGTGAAGAGTTATATGCTACCCATGACTTAGAATTGGTAATAGTGATGTTAGCCTTGAAGTTATGGAGACACTACCTCATTAGGAGAAGATTTGAGTTAAGAATGGATCATCAAAGCTTGAAGCATCTCTTCACTCAAAGGGATTTGAATGCCAGACAAAGGTGATGGAGCGAATTCATGAGTGAGTATGATTTTGAAATCTCATACATTAAGGGAAAGGAGAATGTAGTGGCAGATGCACTAAGCAGGAGGCCACGAACCTTCTCCCTAGTAGCCTTAAAGGTAAATTTAAGGGAGCGGATATTGGAGAAACTCTTTAAAGATAGTTGGTATATAAAAGTCATCTCAGCTATCCAGAATGGGAAACAGATAGAACCAAAGTTTGAGGGATATGTCCTTGAACCAGATGGGCTATTGAGATTCCAAGGGAGAATATATGTACCTAAGGAAGGGGGTATAAGAGAAACCATCCTCGGAGAGTCTCATAGAGCACTCTATTGGGAACATCTTGGGGTAAAGAAGATGTACACAGACACAAGGAAACTCTTCTTTTGGGCAGGCATGAAGCATGACATAGTCCATTTTGTCACCAAATGTCTTGAATGTCAGCAAGTGAAGGCTGATCATCGCCATCCAGCAGGACTCCTACAACCTCATGACATCCCTACATCTAAATGGAAAGTAAATTCCATGGATTTTGTGGTGGGTTTTCCACTCACTTCCTAGAGGCACAATGCTATATTGGCTATAGTTGATAAATTGACCAAAAGTGCCCATTTCATCCCAGTAAGGGACACTTACGATGTTACGGATGTGGTGCAAGTGTTTGTCAATGAGGTTATATGACTGCACAGATTGCCCACAAAGACCATTTCTGATAGAGACTCCCGATTTACATCTAGGTTTTGGGCAAGTTTGCAGTGAACACTAGGAACTCAGTTAAACCTGAGCAATGCATATCATCTAGAAACAAATGGGCAGACTGAAAGAGTAAATCAGGTTCTGGAGAACAAGCTTAGGATGTATGTCATGGATAATCAGAATCAGTGGGAAAAGTACTTACCACTGGTAGATTTTGCCTATAATAACAGTTATCATAGTTCGATCAGGATGCCTCCTTATCAAGCTCTATATGGAAGGCCTTGCAGGATGTCGTTGAGTTGGGAAAAGATGGAGGACCGAGTGATAGTTGGCCCGAAATTAGTTCAAGAAATGGTGGAACAAGTAAATCATTTTCAAAAAAGGTTAAAGGAAGCATAGGATAGACAGAAGAGTTATGCTAATTCACATACGATTGATCACAGTTATGAAGTAGGGGACAAGTTTCTACTCATATTCGGCCCAAAAAAAGCACCATCCAGTTTGGGAAGGGGACAAAATTGTCACCTTAGTTCGTATGACCTTTTAGGATCAAAGAGAAGATTGGACCAATTACCTATCATCTTGTACTGTCGCCCCATTTGCATAAAACTCATGATGGTTTTCATGTATCTATTTTACAACATTATGTTTCTGATGAATCTCACAAACTGGATTGGCAGGACTTGCAGGTCTCAAACATGGGAACCGTAATGGTAGAACCATTACGTATATTGGACCATAGGGTTCGACAGCTCAGAAATTGCACGGTGGACCAAGTTAAGGTCCAGTGGGACAAGTATAGCCCAGGATCTGCTACCTGGGAGGATGCAGAGACTATGTGTCGTGACCACCCCTCACTTTTTGAGCATCTGTGATGCCTATTTTGACTTAGATAGCTACCTATTTTAAGGTTCTATTTTGCAGTTCCATGTTATTTATTTATGAACATTATGTAATATTGGTGCATTTGGTTTGACATATAAAACTACTTATATGAATTAGTTGATAGATTTGATATTGATGATAGAGATGGTTGACATATTTATGACTCACTTAGTGATGGATTATCTAGTGCGTAACTTATCAAAATTATTTTGGTTCATATATAGCTCAAGTGGATATGATTTATTTAAATGAATGACTTAGTGAGAATTCCCAGATTGACACATGGATACTAGACTTAATAATGTGATGATTATATGTCTTGTTATATAAATGCATGAATGAGAGCTAACCCGCAGGGGGAAGAGAACTATATGATAGCCAAGAGGGAAGGATGAGACATCTCATGAGGAAGGTATAATGTACATTATTTTACTACATTTGGTATATACTTGATATGCACTCTTATGACATGAGTAAAATGCAAATGATAGGTGGCAACATGACCTGACTAGATTATTCGATGACAAATCCAACCAACTCTATAGTGTGGTCCGTATTAGGGTATTGACCCTAGTTCTGTAGGAGGGGTGGAGGCATTTCCCACCATGTATCCTCTGAAACCTGGAATTGTGGGAGGGCAGTGGTGGACACACTCCCCTAGATGAGTGATGATGATTTGCTGGGGAATTTAGGTCGATGTATTCGATGCTTCCACCATGTAAGTTTTACCAGTGGTTAGTATGGTCGTTGCCACTGATAAAGCAGCAGAGGATGGATAGGGTGGGAATGGAAGTAGGTCAAGATGGATATGAGGATATAGATCAGTTGGAGACTCATGATGGGAAGTAATGTCATTGTCTAACTTATCAAATTTTAATGCTATAACTCTCTCTTGTTTGTTATGCTTTCAAACTCATTACATCTTTTCATTCTAACTTCGGGACGAAGTTTTCTAAAGGAGGGACGTATGTAATGCCCCACTTAAATCTTATCCTGCAAATTTTGTTAATGCTTACATTATCTGAAAATATTGAGAAATATTGGTCTAATATAAAATTCATGATTTCCATTATTCAAGTTCCCAACTTACCTTCTCAAATTGAATCTTAGGTAGTATATGGTCTCCTTCCATTATTTCAAATAATATATGTATTCATCTCACATTCCAAAATGTACCCTCACATTTAGTAGGGAGAAAACATGGTCCTCTCCATTTAATTACATCTCACATTCCCCAATGTACCCTCACATTTACTTGGGAGAAAACATGGTTCTCTCCAACTCATTATCAATATATATATTCATTTCACATTACCCAATGTACCCTCACATTTATTAAGGAGAAAACATGGTCATCTCCATGTAATTACATTTCACATTCCCCAATGTACCCTCACATTTATTAGGGAGAAGACATAGTCCTCTCCAACTCATTATCAATATATATATTCATTTCACATTACCCAATGTACCCTCACATTTACTAGGGAGAAGACATGGTCCTCTCCATGTAATTACATCTCACATTCCCCAATGTACCCTCATATTTACTTGGGACAAGACATAGTCCTCTCCATTTAATTATCAATATATATATTCATCTCACATTCCCAAATGTACTTTCAGATTTACTTGGGAGGAGACATGGTCATCTCCCATTAATTTCCCAATTTCATATTCATGTCACATTTCCAAATGTACTCCCAGCTTTACTTAGGATAAGAGAAGTCAACTATAAGGATGGATGAGAAGTTAATAGTGTTAATTAGAGGTGGTTGAGATGGAAACGAGAGGGAGGGTATAAAAAGGGAAACAGGAAGAGAGAAAAGGGGAGGCTGGGGGTCTTGCTTATGATTGTGGGGTTGGTTGTGATTTGAGGACTTGTTGTGTTTTTGGAGACCCTAGAAACCTGTGGAGGTTTCTTGGATTGTTGAGAGGAGGGAAATATTGTTATCTTGGTCTGGATCATTCATCTTGGATGCACACTACATCTGGTTGGACTTGGGCTCGTAGGGCTAGGCAACCTGTGGAGGTTTCTTGGGCTAGGGGTTATTTACTAGTTGGCTGGGAGGTAAATCCAGTTGCATCAGTTAGGAGGAGCGTTCAGCAGGAGAAATAGGACAAAGGCATCTCCATCAGCTACCAGTACAGGTATTTCTCCATAAATTATTCTTGTAAATTTTATTAGAATGAAATATTCACCTTAAGTTATGCTGATTAGAATGTAAATGATAAAAAAATTATTTGTTTAAAAGTATTGTAAGTAAGTAAGCTACCACCTCTTATTGCATTTAATTTCAGAAGAAATTAGATCTGTTAGCAGACCCTAGGATACATCTCTTACACATGGTATCAGAGCCAAGTTAAAAATATTTCTCTCCTCTCACTAACACAAGAAACCTCCACAAGTTCCTAAGGTCTTCAAAAACACAACAAGCCCTCAAATCACAACCAACCCCAAAATCATAAGCAAGACCCCCAACCTCCCCTTTTCTCCCTTCCCCCTTCCCTTTTTATACCCTCCCTCTCTTCTCCATCTCAACCACCTCTCATTAATGTCATTAACTTCTCATCCATCCTTACAGTTGACTTCTCTTCTCCCAAGTAAAGCTAGGAGTACATTTGGAAATGTGACATGAATAAATGGGAAATAATGGATGGACCATGTCTTCTCCCAGTAAATCGAAGTACATTGGGATGAAATAATATAATAATATATATAATATATATATATATATATTATATAATATATATATAGAATAAAATGGAGAGTACTTGTCTTCTCCCTAGTAATGTGAGGGTAATTGGGGAATGTGAAATATATATATATAAATATATATTATATATATATATATATATATTAAATATATAAATATATATATAGATCATGAATGGAGAGGACCTGTCTTCCTCAAGTAAATGTAGGTACATTGGGAAATATGAGATGTAATCAAATGGAGAGGACTATGTCTTCTCCCTAGTAAATTTGAGGGTACATTGGGGAATGTGAGATGAATACATATATTATTTGAAACAATGGAAGGAGATCATATCCTACCTAAGATTCAATTTGAGAAGGTAAGTTGGGAATTTGGATAATGAAAATCATGAATTTTATATTAGACAAATATTTCTCAATATTTTCGGATAATGTAAACATTAACAAAATTTGCAGAATAAGATTTAAGTGGAGCATTACAGGAGTACCATTTTCATTATGATGTGTGTAATTGTTTATAACTTTTGGTAGTATATTAAATTAATTTTATATCATTTTCATTTTTATGGTCGAAAAGAAAAGAAAGGTGGAAAATGAATAACCTTTTGATAAGATTATCACAACGATTATAATGGTTTTCATCATCATTATCTTAAATTTAAAGAATCTTTTAATTTAAAATAATTAAATTTAAAGAATCTTTTAAAGTAAAATAATTAATCAACATGTTAATCTCCGGCGTTCATGGTAGCTAGGGTTCCAGTCTAAACTGCAATGACAGGCCTGCAATGTTTGCAGTTAAGCCTGCCAACTCTTACAGCAACAAGACAAACTATAACGGACAAAGAAGGGAGAAAATCATGAGAAAACCTTAGGGGGAGGGCGCACAGCCTCCCCCAAATGACAACAAACAGGTTCCAATGTAGGAGGAAGCCTGCAAACACACAGTCCACGAGGAAATAGAAGAAGGACAAGACTCTCAAGGGGATAAAGAAACAGTTAAGGAGGTTCCCAAAGCGACTTCCACCACATCCAAGCCAGTTGCAGCCACGAGACCAAAGATCGAGCTACCCAGCTACAGGATTAACACAAAAATCCAATATATGAAGGATCATGATCTGATAGGGAAGTCTATTGGCTTTTGGCCCACAGAAAAGCACTGCAGGGATGGATTGCAGCCAAATGGAAGCCGAAAGGTCATATAACCCTGCAGCTAGGCCCTAAGGGATTCTTTACAGCAGTTTTCAACTATTTGGAGGATAGAAATAGAATCATTGATGGAGGGTCGTATTTCTTCAATGCTACTGGCCTGTGTCTCAAAGAATGTGTTGAGAGATTCAACTTGCATAAAGAAGATCTCAGTTGGGCACCGGTTTGGATCTACCTCTACTCCCTCCCTTTGGAGTACTAGGATGAGGCTTCATTACAAGATATAGGCAACAGTCTTGGTGAGTTTGTCGAGGTTGCAGAGGAGACCAAGCTCAGAAGATACACTTCATATGCATGTATATGTGTCTATATGCACCTCAACAATGCCCTGTCGGATGCGGTAAGTCTCTTTCATGATGATTTTGAATGGATCCAATCTATTGACTATGAACATGTTCCATTCCGCTGTAGGAAATGTCACGCTCTTGGACACCTATTCTGCGATTTCCCATCCAACCTGAAAACCTTAGTCCCTCCTCCTTCTGGAAAATCAGACGTTGATGGATTCACCAAGGTCTCCCATCGCCGAAAGAATCTCAGAAAATCAGGACCTAATCCCAAGACCTTTGCTGATAATCCCCCCAGATCAAGTACCAAGAACAGCTTCGAGTCCCTAGCTCAGCCAGATCTAGACAATCTTGATTCCCCTGCTCTCTCTAAAGAGCATCCCAAGCCAAAAGCTCCCTCAGCCTCTACCAGCACATAGATCCCTCAGAAATCAAAGCAAATCGTCGACCCTAGCTCTCCCTCTCCCAGCGACATTCCCGCCTGGCTCACTCAAAGTATGGAGGTGGATAATGAGCAGACCACTTTGAAGGATACAAAGGGAAATACAGAAGCAAGAAACGAAACCTAGAATATGGAAGAGGAACCAGAAAGCATAGATCTAGGAGACTTGGATATTCTAAGCTTAGAGCAAGCCTGTAAAACAAAAAGTTATGACAAGATTCCAGAAAGACAGCTGGACAACCTGGAAATAGTTTTGTCAAGAGCTCAGAGACAACGAACCCTTGGAATACAACCTGGAAGTCAATGGGATGGAAAGATCCTCAACAAAGATAATAATAAGAGAGGAAGAAAAACAGGTCTCCAACGAACCATTCGCATTGGGGAAATGCTACTGGAATCGGGAAGATACTCCAAGCTCACGAAGTACTATACCACCCTCTCTAATATCTCATCATGAAGCTCATCTCATGGAACATTAGAGGGATTAACAGCCCTAGGAAGTACAAATCAATAAAAAGCATGATTCAGCAAGAAAAACCAAGCATTTTCTTCATACAAGAAACCAAGCGTAACTTAGAAACTCTAGAAAAAACCATGGCCAAAGCTTGGCCAGGTTGTACTGCAATTGTAGTAGATGCATTAGGGGCATCAGGAGGTCTTGCAATCATCTGGAACACACAGAAAATCACGCTCTCCAACTTACACGTGAACAAGCACTTCATTTAGGCTTCATTCCATATGGCAGGGACAAATATCTATGGGCATTTAATAAATGTTTACTTTCCCCAGGAAGCTACTCAAAAGATAGACATACTGAATACTCTCTCACTAATCAACACTGAAAGGACCCACCCACTCTGAATCACGGGGGGGGGGACTTCAACATGATTACTAAATTGGAGTAAAAAAGGGGAGGGAGAAGCAGACTAGATAAAGAAAGTGGTCATCTAAAGGACTTCATCCAGAATAATTGGCTCATTGATCTACCCTTCAATAATGGAATTTTTACCTGGAACAATAAAAGAGCAGAGCCTCATCAAATAGCCTCATGATTAGATCGATTCCTTCTCTCTAATAATGCTATCCATTTAGATGGATACATCTTAGCCTCAATTTTTCCCCTCACAGGTTCTGATCATTGGCAAATCGCACTCCAATGGACCAAACCAGGTAACACTACACGTCGACCCTTTCACTTTGAAGCCTTTTGGCTGTCATATCCATATTTCAACAAGTTCGTCAACATGATCTGGAAAAGCTTAAAGCCTTTGGAGGGATCAAAAATGTTCCATTTCCACCAAAAGCTAAAAAGTCTCAAATTTCATATCAAACAATGGAACCAGTCTACCTTTGGGAATATAATCTAGGCACAAACTGCACTAAATAAAGCAATGACAGAACTGCAACAGAAAATCATCACAGAAGGGCGAATAGAGCAGCTTTTGGAGCAGGAAACACACCTACAATCTCAAATCCTAGAAAGAGATAAGCAAGAAGAAGTTCTTTGGAGGCAAAAATCACGGGTCAGGTGGCTAAAGGAAGGTGAAAAAAAATACAAATTTCTTTCACCACTCTACGATCCAAAGGAGAATGACCAACACCATTACCCATATATAGAACAGTCAAGGAGAAAAAGTTGAGGACCATGTAGCCATAGAACAAGAACTTCTGACATACTTCAAACAGGTTCATCATGAGACTCAAACAGATAGGATGGAGGCCATTGATAAAATAATCCAATCCATTCCAAAGATCATCACTGAGGAACATAATCAGTTGCTCCTCCAGTCAATTAATTTACAGGAGGTGGAAAAATCAGTCCAACAGCTAAAATAAGGAAAGGTGTCAGGTCCTGACGAGTTTACCTCTAACTTCTTTCACAATTTCTAGGAGATGATCAAATTGGAGGTCTAGTAGGTCGTGGAAGAATCTAGAGCCAACAGATGGATGCTCCCATCCATGAATGCCACTTTCATTACCCTCATTCCTAAAGAAGCGCAATCTAGAACCCCCGACAAATTCAGGCCTATAGCGTTGTGCAATGTCATTTACAAAATAGTCTCCAAAGTCATTGCTTCAAGGCTTAAACCATTGCTCCCTTTACTTATCTCCCCAGAGCAATCAAGGTATGTGGAGGGCCGACAAATCATGGATGGCATTATCCTAAAACACGAAATCATCCACTCTTTGAAGCAGCATAAAAAAGCAGGTATGCTACTTAATATAGATCTATCAAAATCATTTGATAGTCTAAGCTGGAGTTATATTCAAAAAATGCTAAATGCCTTTGGTTTTTCCCCTCCATGGGTTAGATGGGTTATGAGTCTCACTTCATCACCTTCTTCTCCATCCTCATTAATGGAATTCCTTCCTCCCCCTTTCATCCTTCTAGAGGTATTCGTCAAGGAGATCCCTTATCTCCCTTTTTATTTATTATCATGGCGTAAGGTCTGGGTAGATGCATCAAAGATGCACTTCACTCACAACAACTATGAGGCCTCTCCTTTCCCAACTCCCCTCCCTTCACCCATCAGTAATTTGTAGATGATAACATGCTTTATGCGCATCCTTCAATCCAAGAAGCTCGCAAGTTAAAATCTCTGTTAAACATTTTTTCAACTGCCTCTGGAGCTTCTATAAACCAAGCCAAATCTCAAATTTTCTTCTTTCATACCCCTGCAGTTACCCAAGCCTCCATTGCTCGAATTTTGGGCTTCCAATAGCCGCTCTTCCATCCAACTACCTAGGAGCTCCCCTTACTGATTTCGCCCTTAAACACTCCTCATGGAATTTGCTCCTTGAAAAATTAGAGGCATGTCTCTCTTCCTGGACCCACATATCCCTCAACTTGCTGAGTCGCCTCATCTTAATCAAATATGTTCTTCAATCTATGCCACTGTATCTTTTCTCAATCTTAGCAGCGCCTAAATGGGTTCTCAAAGAAATTAAAAAGCTCCAACGATCCTTTCTATGGGGTAACTCAGGTCAAAAATTCAAATGGGCTCTAGTTAAATGGGAAAAAGTATGTCTTCCTAAGCACTTAGGAGGGACTGGACTCCGTGATCTTCATCATAGCAATGTTGTTATGGGAGCACGTATCTAGTGGAACTGGCTCACTGCACCCCACATTCCTTGGGCCACTCTATGGACAGCCAAAAAATGCCAATAATAGACCTGTTGAGGATCTCATCCGACTCACTGATATAGGATCGGGTTCTTTAGTCTGGAATGCATCAAAGCAACATAAAAATATAATTCAGCAACATAGCTTCTGGGAGATCAGGGATGGTACTATTGCGAGATTCTAGGAGGACTCCTGGAAGCAACAACATAGATTAAAATATTTGATGAATCCTCACCAAATTCCCAATTGGGAAGCTCACAGGTTTGATAAGATCAACCAACCCACCCTAACGCATGGCTTCAGGCAATGGGTCAATCCTGATCACATCATCCGGCATGGCCTGGAGTCAAATCAGCTGATCCTGGGAACGGAACTCTCCAATTGGAAAATCAAATATTCAGAAAAGAAGGATGTACTTAGATGGGGATATGAAGAGAGGGGATTGTTCACAACACATGAATCCTACAACATAATCATAAAAGAATCTGCATTCAAAGATCCACTGTGGACAGCTATCTGCACTCCCAACTTATGGCCGAAGGTGTCCACTTTCCTCTAGTTGCTTTGTCACAACAAAATCCTCACTTGGGATAATCTATGGAAGAGAAACTTTCATGGACCTTCCATCTGCCCCAATTGCAATCAGGAAGAAGAAACCACTTTGCATCTCATGAACACGTGCCCTCTGGTTCATAAGCTCTCGGAAAAAGTCAGTTTTAGATGTCAAAGGGATAGCAGAATCAAGGAAGACATCCTTACCACTGTTCGCAATTGGGTAAGAAATACTTATAAGAGCAAGATTCTTAACTCCTTATGGAAGCTTATCCCCGGCCTACTTATCTGGACTATATGGAAGGAGAGAAACAAACGCATCTTCAAGAATCAGTTAATGTCTATGGACATCATCTGGAACAATGTCTGTCAAAACCTCAAGGAAACTCTTATACTCCAATCTTGGCATGACGATGACCTTCCCTCACTGCCACAGGAAAAGACTATTTGGGACAATTGGAATCTACATTAGAATCAAGAATTGAAAATTTCAGCCAAACTATAGCAAAAACTCCAATCTCAGGCAAATGGATCCCTCCTCCTCAGAATGTGTTCCAACTGAGTTTCGACGGAGCCTAAAAAGGCAATCCAGATAAAGTCGGGTTTGGAGGAATTTTCAGAGATCATAAAGGGGCCATCCTTCTAACTTTTCTAGGCTTGAAAGGATGGGACTCTAATAACTCAGCAGAGCTTGAAGGGTTATGGCAAGGACTCCTTTTAGCTGAGTCACATGATTTTTTACCTCTCATCATTGAAGGCGACTCTCAAATACTAATAAATATGGTGAACAAAATTATGCAGGGGACTCCCTCAAACAAAATTGGCAACAGTTGGAGACTAGCCAAAAGACTGGAACTTGTTGAATATTGGCTCAGAGCCCACGGGGCAGTTAATTTCAAACATATTCGTCGGGAAGGCAATAAGGTGGCTGACCTTCTTGCAACATAGGGGTGGAGAGTAACACTACTCTGAAAGCTAATGAATTATCTTCTATCACAACTGATGCACAGATGAAGGAATTCAATGAAATAATTGAGAAGGAGAAGACTCGGGAAGGCGCTTCTAGTCACAGTAATTGCAGGGATACTGATAAGAACGCGATGGAAGAATCCCTCTTCACCTCACATGGCCTGTTCGATGGCATTCAACATGGTAAAGGGGGCAGCTCTGCTGCCACGCGCCATTTTGGTGGTTCAAGTTTTGAAAGGCCTGCCATGCAAGTTGTGATGGCAATGGTGATCGGGAATTAAATGAGGACCAGTGGATCGCAAAATGGGGCGACCAAAGGGAAAGGCCTTTACTTATAGCGATATGCAATTGCGATCAGATAGCATCGCAATATCGCATCGACGGAAACCAAGGGGCGAAGCCTTTACACCTTCATATGTGCGATGCGATGATACGGACCCGAAGGCGGATCGTAGAATAAGGAGACCAAAGGACAAGGCCTTTACATATAGCGATATGCGATTGCGATCAGATCGCATCGAAATATTGCATCGGAAAAAACCAAGGGGCGGAACCATTACACCTCCATATGTGTGACGCAATGATGCGGACCCGAAAACGGATCGCAGAATAGGGAGACCAAAGGGCACGACCTTTACATATAGCGATATGCGATTGCGATCAGATTGCATCGCAATATCGCATCGGCGGAAACCAAGAGGCGGAAACCAAGGGACAGAGAATAGGCAAGGGATGCCTGATGATAGTTCGAGGCCAGCTGTGGCTGCCCACGGGTTCATTATCTGGTCTTTTTGTTTTTGCTAGTGTTGCTTGGGTTCTAGTTCCTATCTGGACTAATCGTCAAGGAACCATCTTACTGTTTCTTTTGTGGGGTCTGGACTTGAGAAGTGATACCATTTTTGAGGTTTCTGCTCCCACTGGATTGGTTTCCCCAATATTGGGGCAGTCCAGATTTGGTTGATACTCTACGATACCTTGGTCGAGGCCTTGTCCTCTTTGTATCTTTCTGTACATATTAATAGATTACTTTTACTTAGGAAAAAAAAAAATTAATCAACATGGGAAGGAAATAATTTATTTTATTCAAAGTGAGAATTTGCACATAAAAACCACAATTATAATTGTTGTCATTATATTTATTTTAAAATTGAAATATTTTCCTAGAATAAATTAATTATCATAGTTTTGATTTCAATTTACTAGGTAACGATTTATAAATGTTTTTATTAATTAGTTTTATTATTAATTATTAATTCTATAGATAATTTGGTATATTTTTATATTTATATTTATTATTTTTCAGATTTTGAAATTGGGATTTTGTAATTTTCTCGAGATCATATTATTTTTGATTACTAAATGGAGTTACTATTAAAACAATATTAATTAATTATTTTCAATTATTAATTACATTTTGCTTAATCATTTAAATTGAAAAATAACATCACAAAGATGCTATAGAAGACATTGTGATGAAACTTAGAACATTGAATTAACATTAAATATATATTATAGAATCTTTTGAAATTTTACATCTATTAAAATTTCAATTATAAATGTTCAACATCATCTTTATAAAAAAATTTAAACTTTATTAAAATAATTTATATTAATTCTAAAAAAATTAAATAATTTTATAAAATAAAATTTCTACTTTATAAAATTAAATTAATAAATTTTAAAAAACATAATAAATATATTTTTACGCAGAGAGGCACTCTACAGCCTAATGTGGGGTAGATCTGAAGTAAAAAAGTAAACTTAAACCTATGGTGTAGATATCACCTAAAAAATTAAACATGTAAATGTAAAAGTAAACATAAACTTAATGTTATTTGAAAAATTATTTGTTTGAAAATCTAATCTAATGAAATGGGGTAGATGTCGTGTAAAAAAATATAAACATGTAAATGTAAATGTAAATAAAAGATCTCATCTAAAAACATAAACATGCAAATGTGAATCTCATATAAAAAAAAGCATAAACATGTAAATGTAAATGTAAATAAAACATCTCATCTAAAAACAAAAACATGCAAATGTAAACGTAATAAACTTAATGGTTTTTGAAAATTTAATTACACCCAGAGGGACTCTACAGCGTAGTGTGGGGTAGATCTCAAGTAAAAACGTAAATATAAATGTATACCTATGGCGTAGATATCACCTAAACCCAGTATGAGGTTAGATCTCAAGTAAAAACGTAAACGTAAATGTAAACCTAAACCTATGGTGTAGGCATCACCTAAAAAATTAAACATGTAAATGTAAACATAAATATAAACATAAACTTAACGCTATTTGAAAATTTATTTGTTTGAAAATTTAGTCTAATGAAATGGCTAGATCTCATGTAAAAATAACATAAACATGTAAATGCAAACGTAATAAATTTAATGTTATTTGAAAATTTAATCTAATGAAATGCGGTAGATCTCATGTAAATGTAAATGTAAATAAATGTAAAACATAAATGTGAAAATATTTTAGGATTTGTGTGAAGTGGGAAATGATTTCAATGTGAGAAATAACTGCGATTCAGTTTGAGAAGGATTTATAGGTTTGATTTCTTCCTCCCTACAATTTATTTTTAGGTCTAATTTCTTCCTCTATAAATCCTTTTAATTTTTATTCAGAAAATATGAACACGGCAATCTTTTTTCATGTTTTGTTCAACCGAGAGGGTTGTCTTTATCTTTTATCTTTTTCATAATGAATTTCAGCTAGATTGCCTTTATATTTTATCTTTTTCGTAACGAATTTCAGCTCACAAGAAACATTTTGGGTTGTCTTTATATTTTATCTTTTTCATAATGAATTTCGGCTCAAAATAAACTTTTTTCCCCGAGGCCTACAAATTTGTTCATTCAAAATGGACAAATTTTTACTTCACTCCAATTTGCCCCAAGACCTGCAAATTTGTTCATTCAAAATGGACGAATTTTAAAAGTAATCAACCAATTCCAATTTTAAACAAATACATATAATTAATAGTTATTATTTACTTCACTCCAATTTGCCCCAAGACCTGCAAATTTGAATTCCAATTTTAAAAAAATACATATAATTAATAGTTATTATTTACTTCACTCCAATTTGCCCCAAGACCTGCAAATTTGTTCATTCAAAATGGACGAATTTTAAAAGTAATCAACCAATTCCAATTTTAAACAAATACATATAATTAATAGTTATTATTTTACCAAACATTTGTGAGAATAATGCAGAAATAGAATTAGTTAGAATTAGTTGTGAGTGGTTGAACAGAATTAGTTGTGAGTGGTTAGGAATTGGTTGCACGAGTTTCCTATATAAGTGTGATGTAATTGAGCAAATTGATATATGAAGTTGTGTGTGAACTTTGTCTCACTTTTGCTGGTGTTCTGCCTGTGTATTTGTTTAATTCTCTGTTTTAATTTGAAAAACAAACAGGAAAGTGCATTAAAATACTCAGATCTGATCAAGGGGGTGAATATAAATCAAAAGCATTTAACACCTATTGTAAATCTAATGGAATTCAACAACAGTTCACAGTGCCATACCCCTCAGCAAATGTGTTGCTGAGCGATGGAATAGAACCTTGGTGGAAATCTGTCGTAGTATGCTGCAATGGTAAG